>WSLO01000289.1:0-20649 GCA_019677385.1 Ceratobasidium sp. 392
TGTCGGTCACGAGTCATCAATTCGTGGTCTAAGCGCTTTGCCTGGCACCACAGCCGAATTAGACCAGGTCGAGAAGTGTTGTAAAGGACTGCCAATTACCCGGTTGTATGAGCAAGATGCTTTGGCAGATACTGTACTGCGAGCGATGGCAGACCACAGCTGGGTACACTTTGCCTGCCATGCTTCCCAGGATCCTAACGATCCGCTGAAGAGCGCATTACACTTGCACGACAAAGACCTAGATCTCGCCACAATCTATCAAACCCCCATTCAGAACGCCCAGCTCGCATTCCTTTCCGCCTGCCAGACAGCTACAGGAGACTCGGCGCTACCTGATGAGGTCGTACATCTGGCGGCAGGACTGTTGATGGCGGGGTATCCGAACGTGATTGCGACGATGTGGTCTATTAGTGACACGGATGCCCCTCTCGTTGCTGGTGAAGTTTACAAGTGTTTGCTGGAGAATAAGGTATCAGACAGTCAGAAAGTGGCAAAAGCGGTTCACAGGGCGACGGCATGTTTGCGGGACGAGATTGGGGTTGAGGAGTTTGCGCGATGGGTGCCCTATATACATATTGGGCATTGAGCGAAAGAAGGGAAATAGCGAGTTCGTGAAATGTATATCAACTTGTGGACCCAAAATGAAACTGCATCACGAGAGAGGTGTATATAAGAGATTATGGCACGAGAAGAATTCCGCTGGGATCGGGAAGTAAATGCGCTATCATTACAGATGTACCACCTTCGGAAGAAAACATTTGAATTGACATCAGCAAGAGTAGGATAATGCGGGCCACAACCGATTTAAAAGGCGTTAATGCTCTGATATGATACCAGGTAGCCTAGCATATGAGGACATATCACATTAAGAAGGCAGACTGTACATATGTACGCATTTAGCATACATGTTAGTTGACCAGACAGTATTCTCAATGTCCCATATGTATATACGGAACCCATCGCGCAAACTCATCTACTCCAATCTTCTCCCGCAGCTCCTTCACCGCCCTGTGCAGTGCCACAGCCGCCTTCCGACTGTCAGGCACGCCGTCTTCCAGCAAACACTGATAGAACTTCCCAGCGACCAACGGCGCGTCCTTGTCATGGATCGACCACATCGTTGCAATTACCGTCGGATATCCAGCCATGAGCAAACCCGCCGCCAGATGGACAGATTCGTCCGGTAGAACAGAGTCGCCCGCGGCTGTTTGACATGCAGACAAAAACGCAAGCTGAGCGTTCTTGAGAGGAGTGCGAATAATAGTAGCGAGGTCAAGTCTTTATCGTGTAGATGCAGCGCGCTCTTCAGCGGATCAATCGAGTGCTGAGACCCGTGGCATGCAAAGTGCACCCAGCTGTGATCTCCCATAGCCTGGAGTACAGCATCTATACAAGCATCTTTTTCGTCCAGTCTTGTGAGCCTTAAGCCACTGGTATGCATCTCGACCTGATCTAGCTCGTGCTTAGTGCCGGGCAGGGGTTTGAAGCCACGAACAGAAGACTCGTGGCCGACGACAAGGACGCCTGAGAAAGGAGCCGGAGATGACGCATGTCGCCCTAGTGTGTGGATTGTTGGTGTGTACGAAGAGACTGCAAGGTTTGATAGTATGGTACTAGGATTATTGTAGTCTCCAGCTGCGTGGAGGGGCAGGAACGATAGCGGGCCGGTTGTGCACCAAGTGATGTGTGGCAAATCATCAGATGACGGTATATCCTACAAACAAGAAATTGATGAGCGCAAACGGTGGAATGACAACATGGGAGCTACACCTACGATTATACCAAGATAATAAATAATTGGCTTGACCACGTCGTACCAGAGCATAGTTAAGATACTCCTAAAACAGGGTGTATGCACGGTGTCCCCTTTTTTAAAGCCACGACGGAGCCCCCGTGCGCGTAAGCAGCACCTCAGTTCGGCACAAGCATCCTCCGCCTTTTTAAGAGAGAAAGTTGTTAGAGGTACATGCTTAACTTACTAAAAATCTCTCTGGACAATCAAAGCATCGCACCGAAGATCATCCACATTCACAATGACCGCTACCCCATCTTGCAGAATACTCATGAGTTTGGAAGCTTTCAATGGCCTTAGGAAGTCTTCCAATCCAGGCAGATGGCGAACAAGCGTTATCAGCTCTTCCATTCGCTCAGCTAATCGGTGATGTCTCCGGTCAGCGTTACGAGATGACTGGCTGTCATGGCCTACGGCTTGCTCAACGGGGTCAAGCATAGATACAGCATCCAGTTCATGTGCCACCCATTGTAGCTCTTCTGCTACCTTGGGATGGACAGCATACAGTTTATCCACAGGTGTGCGTAGCTGAAGAATTTGACCCCATACAACTGACCGGCCTTCTTCAAGCCACTCTACTGCCAAGTCATGCCGTTGGTTTGAGATAGCTACAGCTGCTGCTTCAGTCACTATGATCTGCACAGACGAGCTGAGCAACTGGTATCTGCACGACACGGAAGTTCCAAGCCAGACAAACTGGGGCAAGAGTCTCATGTAGTGATCATACGCCTCAAGTGGTCCCACCCCGATGCACAAGGATAACCTAGCCCATTCACGTGCCGCGTCTATCCTCAAGGAGGGATGTCCGAGTGGCAGAAGGGCTGCACTCTTGAAAAGATGCAGAGCTTCTGAGCCATGCTCAAATCGCCCTGACTGACGAAACATGACTGCGTATATTTCGCCCAGCCGTCCTATGATCCCAATCTGCTCGCGATGTCCCTCTGGACACAGCTGCATTGCATGCTTCAGGTAGCTTATTGCCCGCTCTGCGTCCTCCTGCCTACTTTGATTCACAAAGAGCAAGATATATGAACCTCCGAGATTGGTCAGCCACTTGAATGCGTCTGGGTCGTCATTCAAGCCGAGTGAGATCGCCGTCAATGGCCTGGGGGATGTATTCTGGATTTTGAAAATGCCTAGCCGCGGCATTATAAACGCTTCCTAAATTATTTAGGGATAAGGTCTTTTGTGGGTGATGGTCTGGAGTTAGCAAAATTGTTCGTTGAAAGCAACTAATCGCTTTATCCAGGCTATGTAGTTCGCCAAAGCGCACAAATCGCAGCCGATGCAAAAGTCCAAGATTCAGGAGATAGAATAGAACTGCTGGATCGTCATCTGAAGATAGTGATGAGGCCGTCTTCAGACACCGAGCAGAGTTGTCAAGATCGGTCGGTCTACCTAGACGCAGATATAGCCGTAGATATGAGCCACCGAGATTACCCAAGCATTGATGCTTCGTTGGATCGTCGTCTGGAACAAGGACCAACGCATTCTCTAGACAAGTTATTGAGTTATCCAGGTCTCCCAGTTTTCCACCACGTTCAAACAATAGTCCATAGGAGACACTCAGGTTTGTCAAGCACTTATAAAGGTCGGGACAGTTGTCCGACATTGAGTTTATTGCCTGCTTGTAAAGGTGAATCGATTCGGTGAGATCATCCAAAACACCGAGATGCTGAAAGCGTTGCGTGTACAAGGTTGCAAGCCATCCTAGGTACACATCTCGACCAGTTTTGTCATCTGGACACATAATAATTGCTTGCTGGAAACAGTGAATTGATAGATTGAGGTTGTCTAGTCCATTGTTGCGCCGAAATAACCTTTCATGGGCTTCACCAAGGTGGCTTAAGTACACATGCTTCTTGGAGCTAGTGTTTGGTGTCCGAAGTACCGCTTGCTGCCCATGAGAGATCGAATGGCTTAGGTGTTCCGGCCGGTCCGAACGCTTGAAAAGTTCAATATATGAAAAGCAAAGACTATCTAGGCAGCTGGACTTGCTCGGGTGATCGTCTGCAAGAAGCACGGTCAATTGATTGGCGCAGTTAATTGACTTGAACAAGTCGTCCAACCGTCCTAGGCGGGCAAACAGCAATCCGTATAAGCTACTCAGCCGCATCAATGGCTCAGGGCGCTGGGAGTGATCAATAGGAAGACAATGCATAGTTAGCTCGCCAAACTTGATCGCATGGCCCAGATCTTCCAAATCATTCCACCACTCAAACCGATGCATATACAAGTGAGCCAGTTCATCCATCCATTCACGGCTACTTGTGTCCCCAAGTAGAAGTATCTTCACCGCCTCGTTCTGAAAATGATTTGTCATATCTAGATCTTCCGGCCTTTGGAATGACAAAAACCGTCTGAGATACCACTGTGCTAGTACGCCCATCTTCGCGAACACATCTTTTATTTTCTCGTCGTCTGAAGCGTTTATAGCTTCCTGATCAGTAGGTCCCCACGATTTGGGAGGATCTGTGCTTGAAGACTGAAGCTCCGAATAAAGAAGGTCGAGGCGTAACATCACATCGTTAATGGATGGGGCTGCAGTATCGTTTACTATCTACATACGAAATCAAGACAGTTTGGTCCGCAAACTAGATGCAGAGCCTATTTACTCACCCATGGCCAATAAAGACGATAACCAGGTGGCAGGTTGCCGCTGTTTTGAGAGCCATACTATGTTCCAATGGGGGCACTAGGGATGAGATACGCTCATTACGCAAAATCCCCACTTACCAAATTGCTCTAGTTGAACGCAATTAGTAATGCGGCTTCATCGCCACGACTTAGTCGTTATAATATGTTACGGGCACATACCGAGGGGTCATCCACTCCCTGGCTCTGCTGGACAGAAGCTGGCATTGCTCCGGAAGGTTTGACAAAGTTCAGGTTTGCGAGCTAGTATTCACGTAGTTGGCTTTGTGTTCGTTACTGTTGGGACCTTATATTGTGCAGCGGCGTACCTAGCGCCCCCGCGTGGTGTCTCTTTCGCCAATCAATGAGTCACACCTGATAGTCAAGCATAGGTATGCGGGCACGCTCATGCTGTAACTGCCACTTCAATGAGCGTCTAAAAGTTCCGGGCGCACGTTTTTGCGGGACCCAATCCATGCTCAGCAATGGGTTCGCTTTCATTTGGATACATCAGAAGCACGGAGTATTCCTTCTTGTGGCTATATAAATGTGTACTAATCTTCACTCTGTTAAGGGCATCCTACGAGGGCTTTAATTGGTTCGGTATCCATATTGATAAATCGCATAAATACTTAGACTGCATCGAGAACCGCTGATATTCAATACAGCCACAACACGTTAATAATTTCACACTGACGGGCGCTTAGTATGAGTCATGGTAATCTTGAGCGCCAATTCTACTATGAAAGGCCCTCGCTATTGCGCGGGTGGACGTCACCTTGCCCATCTATATGACTCGTCTTTTGATAACTGATCCAGATTAGTGCTAGCATAAAAGCAGATCATCTTAACATTTGATAATAAAATACGAAAACATTTGTTCTTAAGAGGGAGAGTGTGTTCAGCTTCATGAGCCACGAATGAACGTAAATGAATAGCAGCAAAGAGCATAGGTGTACGGTTGGTTCAACTGTTATGATGGTAGATTCACGAGCAGTTCACAAAACTGTTTAAGCTTGCTCGCAGTTTGTTTGTGTTTGTATGCACGCATACAGCCACATTCATGTCCATGTCTACGTCCAGGATGATGCTCAACTTGGGCTTCCTGTTCATACTAGCTAACCAAGCTAGCTCCATAATTATGGGAACTGAGCTCCAAATTGATGTTCAATTAAGTCTTGTGATTGGTTGAGTATGGGACAGACTGACACCAGGGTTTGATTGGGCGCGGTCGACCATGCGGTATCAAGAGCGCGCCTTTTGAAAGAATCAGTATTCACAGCGGAAAAAATGCCGCTTATGATGCGGCTTGGACGGTGGTTCATAGACCCCAGGCGGCCCACAAAGCTCAAGTTTCGGAGATACCACTTATCTAGTACAACATAACTCACTGAGCGCTGGATGGTGTAACAATAACTTGCTATTATCTTTGCCCACGTGTTTCCCAATCACGGAACTTGGGGCCAAGCAATTGAACATCTCGTAGTATTTACCATTAAAAGGCCACACAATACTGTCTCATTATTATGTTATCCTATCACAAAGTTGTGAAAAGCACACGATCCAGTTCCTTTGAGACTCTGACTAATCAATGGCTACAACCCGCCATCAATACACCTTGAAGACAGGAATAAACGGCTATACAGAATAAGCCGGAAGACTACCTAGTAGACGTAACAGAATTAACTCACTCCGCCTTTGATGTATTGTATGGTTTGGGTGCGCATGTTGCTGAGTGAGTTTCTTGGTCTGCCAGCTCTATGTCATGTGAGGGGCAGGACCCGTCATTTTGCTTAATAATATTGGACCCAGGAATTGTTATGGATACTAACATTATTGCATTCGAGTCTAAACTCACAATTTACCTATTCCTGATTTAACCTCTTGTCTGTCTGTATCTTTTTATGCGTTGGATTAGCTATTAATTGTAGTTCTATAAATAGTACAAAATCCCCGGCTTGTCTCAGACTAGCGCTTGCCGAATATCTTAATATCTCTGCATGAATGCATACCGGCATACGCTTGATTGATATGCGGTGATAAAGTACGTTTTATGCTGTGACATCCCACAATGCTCATAACATCAAAATAAGTGGCGGCAGTTCTCAATGCCGGTCTCAAGGTACTAGTCCAAGATCAGCTCCCACGAGCTTTATGGTGTAGCTCCTCGACTTGCTATTCCAGTACTCACGTGCTTGGGAATAAGCTTATGATTAACACGAAAAATTGTTGGGATGCACTGTTCGTCGATATACGATTGTTAATGATCATGATGTGTTTCTGTTTTGATCACAACCAAGGGTCGAGCTCAGGTTTGCAGCAGCTTCAACGAGTGCGAGCTTTCATGGAAATACAAGGACATTTCACAAGCTAATCACTGAGCACAGCTCTCCAATGTATCGTATTAATAGGATTAAATAAATCCGTCAGCTGATTCAGAATGTGTAAGGTCATAGCGGGCTACAGGACATACGACTGTAGGACCATCCACCGGTCTACCCATATAGTGACCCTATAAATACCCTAATACAACCAACCCATTCCTCCTTCCAGACTATGCGTATAAAAGCGCCAGAGGAGCCTGAGTAGTATCCGGTGAAAGAGGCGCAAATACATATCCGCCTGCCCTCCGCTCGCCATCCCACACTTCCTTCTCCTGATCTAGGTTTGGGCTAGCCGCAGCGGTTTCCAGACCCGGAAAAATATCTCCGCCAACTGGCCGGAGTGGTCGCACAAGTCGAAACGCGTCTTTTCCGTTCATGTAGAATCTAAATAGGCGTTTTTCACGGAGGAAGCCAAGCGCAGAATATAGGGCAAGAGCAGCGATGTTATCGAATTCGGTTTCGAGTGTGACCTATTAGATCCCGAATTTGAGTACAAGGACGTCAAACAAATAGTTTAAACGATGGTATGACGTACCTCGTCTGCCCCGTTGGCGATCATTGCGTCGATCGAGAGCTTTACTAGGTGCCTCGCTAGAACAGAGGTTAGGCGGCAAGACATACACGTGCATCAAACCTTACCAATTCCCCTTTTCCGCCACGAACTACCAACCACCAGCATCGCAATATAACCCCTCTCCGCTTTGCCTCGGTGAGAATCTTGCTTGCAAACGATCGCACCCACGGGATCGCCGGTCGCCGGGTCGTATGCCTGTAATGACTGAAGTGGTTAGTGGGCAAAGAGGATTGCTTTGGTATGTGCTCTGACCATAAAAGCAAGGTGTGGCCTTAGGTACTGGGTGGCATCAGAAATGTTCGCGACGAAGTAGCGTGCAATATGACTCACCATGAGCTCAAAAAGTAGCGGTACGTATAGATTACATAGGGCTCACTAAGTGCATCCTGAACTAGAGTCATGATAGCCGGTAGATCTGTTTCGCCGGCATACGGGCGGTATGCGACGCCGTTGAGGGTATCCATGAGGTGAAGACGGGTCCGATTCATCATGAGCTGTCTTTATATACGTTCGCGGGAAAACCTCCCACGCTCGGATCATTCAATTGAACAGAGACAAAGACGCTGTTCCAAACCTCGGAGTGGCAAGATGGAAGAAGAAATTGAGATCTCTAATCATTGCGGGGTATCACGTGCTAGTGGGAGTCAGCTGGGCGCTAAGAAACCACACCGAACCGCTTCAGCAACAGGTTAGGCAAGTGAGGCCCAACATCCATGCCGACCATCGAACTACGAGAATAATAAAACACTCTAATTGAATACTTTACAACAGGACAGGTACCTAACCTCGCCATATACATTCAGTTCTAACTCACGATCAACCTATTCACCGGTGTAATAGTCATCAACTTCTTCACCTTCACTAGGGGAATAATCTCCATCTTTTTCGTCGTCGTCATTGTTATCATCGTCATCTTCCGGAGTATCCCCAGCCCATGTTCTTGAATCTTGGCACAGGACAGGCTGATCATTCCAACCCTGGCCACCCGAATAATCGTAGGGGGCTAAGATGTCACGGTTGGCATTCGAGGTGGGGTCTTGAGGTGCGTCAAGGCCATTTAAAGTCCTTTCAAGTATGATTTTATCGAGTTCGTATTCGAATCGGAAAGGGTAGCGGCGTGAAAACGGAAAGAAGTTGGTCTTCCACATAAACACCGAGCGTTTGGACTGTGAGGCAACATGTTGAGAGGTGCATTAGCTTTGAGCTCAAGGAAGAGAGCTTGATGCATACGTCAAGGGTTTGAAACTTGATTGTATACTCTAGCTTCTTGGTTGCCCAGCGAGTGTAACGCATTGTTCCGAGTTTGTATGCGCACTCAGACCTGGTTTCGACGAGAAGCTGATGAATCTTGTCCGAGCTAAGTAACTGGGTTACGGTGGCTTCAGCACTAAAATTCATTCAGAAGAATGAGATCAATATGCACAATGATGTTAGGCGTTAGCTGACCGCATCATATCGGTGTTGCACTCTCTCGTGCCAAAGATCTGTCGGGTAATTCGATTGATAGACTAGGTTGTGAGGATAATGAACGTACCATGTTACTGTATCTATCGCCGGTGTTCTGCTCGAATCGATGGGCGATTCGATGAAGCCACTGTTTGTGAATTCCATGTTAGCTGACTTCGACATTGGTCCCGATGATATGAGGCTAACCCCGCGACCACAGATTTGCTGGTTTCACCAGTCCATCCCAAGGTCTGTTTGGCCCACTATACGCGCCCATGTCAGAGTAGTTAGAATCACGAGAGGGTAGTCATATTAATACTTTATTGGCTGATTCTCCCATAAACGTCGCCGTGACACGCCTTCGAAAGCTGGAAAGTGACTCGCCTTGCCATCTCGGAAGAGACGCTATTGTCACAGGCCGAATAGAATCGACTTTCCCAGCCGCCTGGCTCTTCGCAAGGAGCTTCTTGTTAAAGTCTTTGACCTGGCGGGTTGTTGGTAGCCACCGTCCCCATCCTCCTGCTCCGGCTTGAGCATACTGGAGAGCGGACCGAGAGCCCTGTTCGATCCAAGTAGTATACAGGCCGAGCGGGTGTTCCGAGAACTTGATCCATCCGGCGGCCCTCGCAGCCTCCTCGCTGGGTAGATCCAGGCGAGCTGGGTCAACGCCTAAGCTACGTTTGAACTTGTTATTGATGGTGTTAAAGTCTTCATGCCTTATTTCGAACCCTTGACGAGGCAGGAACCCAAGCCTAAAGGTCGTTGCATCCGGAACGAAGAAGCGGTTCAAGACGTCGTAGCCCCCGACTTGATGCGACATATATAATCGCGCTTCGGCCTCCTCGAGAGCTCCTTTGAAGTAGGTACTCCACAGCTGCCCGTAGCGAGTAGAGTTGTCCGCTGTAGGATTGACGAGACGCTTTACCAGAGCTATCTTGCGGCGTGTTTGGACGAGATCATACTGGGACACTCTATTTCCGTCCCAATCCCAGAGCGGGCACTGGAACCACCCCGCTTCCAAATCTTTCTCGATCACCTTCCTGGACGTGGAGATATCGATACGCTGAATGAAATCGGATAGTCGGATGATCAAGTTCTGGGCCTGCGTACCGGTCTTGGTAAGAGTAGTGTACGCAATAGGTCGAGTCAAGGACCCGCCGATA
Source organism: Ceratobasidium sp. 392 (assembly GCA_019677385.1). Lineage (NCBI taxonomy): Eukaryota > Fungi > Basidiomycota > Agaricomycetes > Cantharellales > Ceratobasidiaceae > Ceratobasidium > Ceratobasidium sp. 392. Next base: position 9,994 of record WSLO01000289.1, read on the forward strand.
CAACTCACCCGGTTTGGAAGTTCAAAGTATCTGGTGTGGAGATCATCGTTTCGGACTAGATATGCAGCGTCTGCCGACGTGATTCCACTGTCGAAGGTCACCCTAATTCCCACAGGCTTATCATCGTACCAATGAAACGCCTGGTAGATTCAGTTGAGTAAAATATACTGCCGAATACAGGTTTTTGTGTCACTTACTCTTCTTTGCTTGAGAGGCATCAGGTACTATGCAATTTGATGATACAACGTGGGCGGTTTTGTGTAGATTAAGTTCTGAATCAACGAGGAAGGGAGTGATCGAGGGCACTGACGCTATGCTCAAGCAGAGTGAGTATTTATTGCTTCTCCAGCGTCTCGGCCAAAGGATACCTCCGGTCTAGCTCTGTCACCCGGATACACGCAAAAGTGTCTAGTCCCAAGTGTAAAGTTCATCCGTTGACCGAAGAGATTCGGAAAGCGCCCGTGATACGCATTGAGTACCAATAGGATCAAACTACACAGCCTCGATGCGAGACAGATGAGCGTCAGGAACACTTGGCAGACCAGGAGACCAGGCACTGATACAAGTGTAACAGTGCTGTTCCGATATCTAAGTCGGGGCGAGAACGGGAGGAGATCCCAGGACGGGAGCAGCAGATCCGGACCTAACATATAGCGCCCACAGCAAACTTAGTTCCGAGGTCAAGTCGGGTAGTGGTCTAGGGGGGTGGGGCAGTACATCAAGTTTAATCGTGCTACTCGGTTTGCTTTGCGCATTGGATGACCTATTCGTCGGGAGTGTGGTGGATCGGTCAAGGACTCAATTCCCATTTTTTGTCGCACGTGACTAGTCCGAATAAGCATCGACAAGATTATCTCCTTGACACTAACTGATAAGATCGAAGGTAGCCGCAAAATAAACAGTTCTCGAAAGCAAGTACGATACACAAGTAAAAATTAGGCCCAGGTGTGTTTACGTGCCGGAATCGGTACAGCAGGTTTCGCCTTGCCCGCCATCAAGGCTGCCTTGATATCGCTCATCGAAATTGGTTTGCCTTCTTTCGCTGAGAAACGGAAATTATTTCAGTATGTCAACGTCACTCGGCGAAAAAAGGCGACTTACCGACGTTGGTCGGCAGCCCGCCAATTGGTGCAGCGATCTCTTTCGTGGTTCCGCTAGGTACTGGAGCACCGCTCTTCTTCTCTTCCTCCTTTGCCCCCTCTTTGGTTCCCTCTTTGGCTCCCTCTGGAGCCACCTGTTCGCTAACCTGATTACTCGGTTTCTCATTGTGAACCCCATCAAGGTAATACGCGTCCGGAGTCAAACGGTCCTTTCGGATGATACCCCTGAAAGCTTGAATCGGGTCTACGTCGATGGGAACCTCGAATAAATCCAAATACATCTCCAAGATGACCTTGTCTAGCTCATATTCGTATCGGAAGGGTGTTTGTCGAGAGAACGGATGGAACATAGTCGAGGAGGATTCTTCAACGTAGCCATGCTATCACAACAACACAAATCAAACCTCGGTCCACAACAGTGCGCAAAGATAGAACGTACCTTGGTCGGAAGATACGACGTGACAGTATACTTGAACTCGGGAGCAATCCAGTCGGGATATGGATGAATCTTCGGATCGCCCAGTTTAGCCTTGAGCCAAGACACTTCGGCAGTTGAACTGTACAGTTCGGGAACGTCAAGCATCCGAACGTGTTTCAAGGCGTGCATGATCTCGGTTTCGAGTTTGATTGCGTAGGTCTTGCCGGAGAAGAGGAGCTGAGTGATTGCTGCTTCGGCACTGTAATCATTATTAGAATAGAGTAAGACGAGTCCACTGGATGATGACCTACCGCATCATGTTGGTGTTACATTCTTTCGTTCCAAATATCTACCATTTTTGTATCGTCAGTTCATGCGGAAAGGGGGATTCCCATCGTACGTACCTTGTTTGTAAAGCGGTCTTCGGTGCTCTCGTCGAATCGATGGGCAACGAGGTTTAACCACTATAAGCAATGTAATCTGAGCATTAATGTCGCTCAGCTAATACACAACTCACCTCTGCGCCAACGCTGCTCTCCTTGTTATGCCATTTTAGGACGTCGGTTGCCCACTAGAAAGGCGAAATTAGTGAATTATTTGCAGAATGACGCATGGATATTTATACCTTATCGGCGCATTCCGCCATAACAACCGGATTTGACCGACTTTCATAACTCCGCAGATTCTGGCCAGGCCACTGAACAAGCGAGGACCGACTATGCGTACCCACGGCATCAAAGTCAAGTACACCTTCCGCTCCAGGCTTGGCTTCCAACTTCTTGCCAAACTCGACAACCTGCTGCGAGGTCGGCAAAACCCGGATCCAATGTTTCCCAGCAGTCTGATCGTCAACGAGCCTCGCAAAATCTTGGCGTTTGACCCAAGTGGAGTACAGACCAAGAGGGTTGACCGACAGTTGGATATAGTCCGAGGTGATTTTGTGGGAAGGTAGCCATTCCGGAACGATCCCGTTGACGTTCTTAGACGCGAGAGCAAGAGCCTCTTTAAGATTGTCTCGACTAAAGCTCTCGATGCACCTGCCAGGTACGAAGTAGAGCGGAAACGGTTTGCCGGACGAGGGTTGGTAGAACCGGTTAACCAAGTCCGTGGTAGCCGACTCGGATTTCTGGATTCCGGCGAGTCGGACTGCGTAGTTGAAGCACATGACCCATTGATCCCGGTAAGATTTGTAATACTCGGGGCGGGTACCGTACAACGCTCGGCCAAGGCGTGAGTTCCGAAGGGCCTCTGGTGAGACTTGTCGTCCGTCCATTGTCCAAAACGTGCATTGGATGTTCCATTCGTGGTCGAAATCTCGAAAGAGTGCGGCTTGAAATGTCTCGTCGTGTACGCGGTCAATGAGGTCTTGCAGCCGAACCACATAGTCTTGGAACTACACTCAGCATGAGAATGCAAACACACCATAAACATTATTGACCCAAACTATTCACATACCAGGGAGGGTAATTTGACGTATATGACGCGAGGCGTGGTGCCGTTGATCAGGTACGCATCGAGAGCTGCAACATTTTCGACACCATCAATCGTGAGTTTGGTGACAAGTGACTTTCCAGCGAAATCCCAGCGAAAGGGCTAGACGAACGCAGTTCGATTAGACTCGTTTTCCTAAGCTCATATCTGGTTGACTATTGTCATGCTCACAGTAACCTCGGGAACAGTATCTGACATGGCTAAGTAGTGGCTAGGGCCGCAACCTCGGTAGAAAGGAAATAACAGAAATCAGGACAGAGCGAGCCGCGGGCGCAAGCACAGAACTGTTTTATGCAACCCATGTGGGTACGTATTTATGGATGCTCAGAGGAGTAGGCGGCAGTGGCACTGTCGTTGTTCGGGCTTGGAGATCCCGACCCGGCAAGTCTGAAATCCAGGCACAAACAACAGGACCCTGAGGTCACTCTGCCGGCGCTTAAACGCCATCAAACGGAGGAACAGTCTCCGAGACCGGGACAAGGAACCTCGAAAGCCCGTGCTCTATCACGATCACAAATCAACCATGATCGGGCTAGAAGAAGAAAATCGCCATGTCTTCGAGCATTCCGGTTAACGAGTAGACAAATGGGTTGATACATATTAGGACGAGAACCGCGACATGTAGGTGGTCTTCTACAGCTCGCCTCAGTCAACTTTCACTGATCAGAATACTAGAGCTCTCGTCTAAGGCGTGGTGTTCACGTCATCTGAGGAAGTTTGAGTGATTAGTAGTAGTACAAGTCAAAGATGTGTTATATAGACAGAAACGGTCGATCTTAGACTATTTCACATAATTCGTGAGAAGTAGTGGATATACACATGACATAAATATTTAATTAGCCGCTAAGTTGGCGAGCTCAATCGTTTTGAATTGTCTGCTGAATAAGGCGCTGAGGCTGTTATGACTATGATGTCGTTCTCCCGTTCCCCGGCCCATCGACACGATGTGCATGATACATATGCCCTCCGTTCCCTAAGTGGGCGGCGTGGGGAACAAGCAAATAATGGTTTGAAATATGAGACAAGATAGACTCAAACGAATTTTGGCCGCATGTATGCGCTGAAATTGCAAGTTTGCGTCCATTTGATCTATCACCAAAGCGTTCTGCAGGGGCTCAACAGGACAAGACAACATTTTTTCCATCACTCAAAACTCTCAAATAAACTAGTCGACCCTCGACTTCCCCAAGTGCCGACTCAGAGGAACAGATGTACAAACAGATCGTAGCGCTGGGTGCCTCGCTTAACCCCTGAAAGTACCTCACGGTACGTAACAATCCCACTTCCAGCAGTAGTAGATACCATTTATATTTAAAAGAGTGAGTTTGAGTTTGCATGTTCAACGCATATAGGCTGTTAACATGGCTGAGTAGTAAATTTGTGATTGATTTCAAACTGCGATTTCCTGGGTCCTGGCGTCCCCGCTCGGGGGCAATGGACCAACGTCATGGCTGCAACAGTACGGTAGGTATTTCGCACCCAAATTCCGCAATTAGACCCTTGGAGCAGAACTCACGATGTTATACCGGTGTTGTAATTTCATCTAAGAGATGGGCTCCAGGGTGGCTAATTCTCGCCTTCTAGCATTCCTTTTCAGGTTTTTTTCGAATCAAAACAGGTTTGTGGAGCCCATCGAATCCGATTTCAAGTTTCCTACGTCCCACAGTGGAAGCAGAGTAATCAGATAATACTTACAGCGCTTAACACAGTCTGGGCCGGATCCAAATGAAGCCTATTAAAGTAATCGTTGTAGTTCCGCAAGGCTACAACGTGGGAGGGGTAAGGCGCAGCGTTTATCAGCCCCTGAGGCCAATCTCGTGCCGAATATGCCCATCCTCTTGAAAGACTGTGCTGCAAACCCCAAACCCAAATACACGACGCGGAGGCCAGGTCCAGTCTGAATAGATTAAGACACGAGTTCGAGAACCAACACGTGAGGCTACCCAGCCCTCGCTCTACCATAGTTTCGATATACAAGCCCTAGCTAGCTCTCATCAGGCTTTTTAAAGATGGCCACACTCAATACTCCTGGGCTGGCCGGTAGTGTGAGTCATTCGCTTATGGCTAGTCAGCCTTGTTATTTAAGAAGCACACTTCGTAAAATATTGAACGGATAGATTCTACCTTGCCCGTATTCCGATTTCAATCGACCCAGTGTAACCCCCCCAAGGAAAGAGAGCAAGCTGAACTCAGGAGACTATCTTATCCGTAACGTTCAATACGGGGTTTTTGTCAAATGTTTCTCGGATGGGGCAGTATCTCTATCCGCACAGGAGTTGAGGAGGGAGATGGGTCTACAGTAAGCCAAATCTTCTCGAAACGCCTTCTGCATGCTTGATGGGGCTTTGGTGTTAGTGGTCCCTTATGAGGGATAAGCGCACCAACAGATATAGCATTTTTAATTCCACTCACGACGTGTATGCGACGAGTGCGGGTTTTGCGTTTTGGAAGCGTGTGATTGCGAAGCGTGAGTCGTGTGAATGGCTGATCCAGCCATCTGGAGATATGAAGAACCACTTCTTGTAAGGAATATTTTTCTATATAGCATGTCCGAAGGTGTAGCTGATGGCTGATTAGGATCAAACACCTTGAAAGCGATCGATACTGGGGAGTTCACAACGACACGGATGGAAACCCTGTTAGTATTGTACTCTTTTCCTATTGCAGCTTTGAGACAGGCACTCTTCTAGGTCTGGCTATATCACAAAAGCACTAACGCAGAAACATACTGGGAGTTTATACCCTGTTCATTGAGCACTGACCGTCCAGTAGGTCCTCATTCTTATAGGCCGGAAGAACCTATGCGATAACTCTGACTGCCAGGAGCTTCCGGCCAGTGGGATATGTCATATTTACAATGCAAGGTATAAAAACCTGCTCACAACCCAGCATGGACTCTCAGGTATACATTTGACTGGTTTAACCGGCTTGAAAGGCAAGGGATCTATTGTGAGTAAGCCCTCCCTTCTAATACCATCTGCATTCCTCAGTCCCTTGCTGCCAAATTAATTGCAGTGGTCGATAACTCGATGTCACGGAAATGCTCGGAGGTACACAATCTATAACTGTGACGAACATGCATATGCGAAAAACGGAACATCCTTGTTTTTTCCGGATCACGTGGAGCTGTCAGACGAACCTTTTCAGTGGATCGTTCAACCGGTCATGAACAAGCCAAACCACTTTCTGTGAGAGAGATACCATAATTTATTAGAGAAATGCGCTGAATTAATTGTTGCGTTCAAAGAATTGGACACACCCCAAATGGGGGTTTTTGGGGACTTCATAGTGGGGTGGGCGGGGTAAGTACCACAAAATTTCGATTCGATTCGATTCGATTCAATAAATTCATGACTGCGCCGTACCAGGTCTTTTTACGAGCTGGAGATACTGATAAAGCAAATCACTGGGTGCTAAGATACTTAGTAACACGAACTAGCTGTGATTCGAGCACCAAGCGTGACAACCCAAACACATTGGAGTCTGAGAGCATTGGTGGACTAAGTAGCATACAGCTATCCTCTGATAACTTCACCACCGTAAGTATCAAATCTTTCGAGCTTCATATTCTCCCTCATTCAAAACAGGTCAACAATATCCCGCAAAATCAAGTAGACACCCTAGCGAGCACATGTCGGACCCCTCACACGGAGGTGACCGTTGCCAACTGGGGCAAACACGGGTCCCTGTTCCGTGCGGGTGCCGAGCTGTCCGTGCCGTGTACATGGTCTACGTCCATACGGAGCGAACATCTGGCGGGACATTCGGACACTGAAGCTGACAGGCTACCTGAGGTATGGTACACTCGAATCAAAACCACGAGTTGAGTTTCTAAATTTTCCGTTTCAGTTGGAACATGTTCAAAGTGCGAACTGGGGCTTGAGTACCACTTCCGAATGCGACAACAACGCGCCAGTACTGACAGCCGATGAGTGTAACACACAAACCTCGGAGACGATCGAGTGCGACCCATCACTGTATCGCACGGCTAGCTCGCCACTCCCTGTTAGATCAGCTCCGGATAACAAAAGGCCAATACGTCGACAACTAACTACAGCTGACGCCATGACCGAAGCCGCTCGCAAAGACGATCCTATACATGGTGCTACCTTCTACATCATCAACAAACACTATGGAACCGCAGTTATGATTGCAGAGGATGCGGAGGCCCAGGATCTGGTTTGCTCATATGAATGGGAAGGCGCAACAAAGGGATACAAAGTAAGTGAGTGCGGTCACGTGACGTCACGCTTGCCTGATACGAACATTCAACATCAGTGGAAATTTGAACGATACCCGATTTCAGATTTTAAGCTGTACCAGATTCGTAGCACGGACTCTCAGAGATTTACGGTACAGTCCCCAAGTAACCAAACTTATATTAATTCAACAGACCGCTCCGGCCCACCGTGGGTTGTCGAGCCGGCTCCCGGCACACATAACTGCTACATGTAAGAATCCAGTATGCTAATACCATCCCATCAGGTCCACCTCAATGATCATACTTGTAGAATTAAAAATCGCTCGGCACGACTCAGTTGGGGGCTGGATGGTGATCAAAACTGCACGCAGGTAAGCACTCTTTGGTAGCCCCAAGAACCAAGTAATCAAACAGTACTTTAGGTCAGGCTGCGTGAGTATGCAGCGTGCAATCCTGCAAACCACTGGCGCATTGTGCTTGCAGGGTAGTCTGTTAGTTCTTGATTCTGCCGCTCGCGCAAATTAGTTTATCACGGCGGTATGACGATACTTTATCCCGATATGTTATGATTCTTTCATGTGTACCTCGTACTATCTCCGGGTATGATCTACTCAGGACCTGACTATATGCTATTCAGTTTTTCAGCTTTTCTCGCTGTCTTCTTTCTATTGAGTAGACGGCTAGACCAGCTATTCAAGGAGCAATGGATGGTTTTAAATCCAAACGTGGGCCCTACGTATAAGAATTTCTAACGGCAGAAAAACCTCAACCCGTGCTCGATATGACATGTAGAGAAGTAGACGTAGTCATTACCAGCGAGTAGACACAGCGGCGGCCCAAACGAGTGCATAGGCTATTGAGAATCATGTCGGAATAAGTCTTCAACCACTCAAGATATAAAGCTTCTCAGCGATGGGAAGTAAGGCTGAAGCATATGTATTTAACCCGGTAATGAATCTAGCTAAGGATACATGCTTTTTATACTGGATGACTTCCCGTAACGGCTAAAGCTAAGGCTAGGTTAGGTTAGGCTTTCTAAAGCTGAGGCGATTACATTTTGGAGTAATCAGTCATTAGTAAATAATGACGTCATCCAGACTTTAGTATCATCTGGCCTAGCTTAGCTTAGCTTTAGAGCTTACGGGAAGTCATCCACTAGTGAACTACGGTCGAGTCATAAGTACTAAGCGACTAAGCGATAGACGAAACATTACGGATCATAAAGTCGCTTATACGGAACATACTAGCGACGCTTAATAGTACGTATCTTAGTCAATCTCTTCAACATAGGCAAAGCGCGGGTGGGTGAGCCCAACCGTGCGTTACTTGTACGTTACAGAGGTACGAGTAACAGAGCGAAAAAGAAAACGACATTGCCCAACGACCGTGAAAGAAAACAGTAGAGACAAAAGAACAGAGAGGCAGCAAAAAAACACGCGGGGACTCTATCTGAACAGAGAGAGGCAAGCGAGTAACGGAAGACCAAAAAAATCCAGGTCAAAACAGGCCGTATAGTGGAGCGGCGGGTGGGCAGCGAGAAAAAGACGTCTAAAACCGCCGGCGGGCGGTGCTAAGCGTTAGCACAGCGTCGAAAAACTATGGCTTTGCAATAAGCCTACTCACCTGGCGCGAGAATATCGAGGGATGCGACCCCAGATTCTGCGCGCCGGTTTTTGAGTCTAACCGGATTCGCGTGGCACGCCCAAATACCCACACACGAACAGATATCCATTTCGAGGTCCCAATCCCCAGACGAATATCACATACGACCGTGCATTCGAAGGAGATATTGAAAAAGGATATACGAAAAGTGAACGGGGCATTGTAAAATGAGTCAGGCGGTTGTCCATAAAAGGATGGGTGAATGTGTCTCACCAAAACGAGCAGCGAGCCCTAGAAAGAAGTCGAGACGTCGGCGGAGCAAAGTCGGCAGGCGAGCAATGAGCAAGGGTGTGCGATGCGACGCATATAGGCGGGTAACGACGAGGATTCTCGCACGCATAGAACCGGAGAGAATAAATTCCAACAAGGAATAATTCCGCTCCCGACTAATGTACTAACACGGCTATAAAATCGGTCTCCTGTCCCTAAGTTGGGCGACGCTCACTCAGAACAGAACGAGGTGTCAGAGTCGTAGTCAAGACGTAAGCCATCCACAAATAGATCGTGGTCGAGCTAGCTGAATCAATCTTCTGCACGTGACCGCATGTTGCTGTATTTGCAACCACGAGGCGCGTCGGCGATTCTCATCTACTACCACAATGGGTCGCACAAGGCAGTCAACAAGGATGGTCATGATCGAGTTCGAGTACAAGGGACTACAAGGTACATTTCAGGAACCCATTTTTATTTGAGACTAGCGATTGCGAGCTGAGTTGCATGTATCTGTTCACTAGACGACACTTTCGGTTGTCAAAAAACTATTCAAGGACCTTCATACGGCTTCCGATGATCGTATCGCATTTTCGTCGGTTGTAGAGGGTGGCGAGGACGCCACAGAAATCACCCGCGACGAATGGCCCGAGGTTTACAAGAACTCAAGCATGTTACTGTTGTTCTAGATAGTGGTTCGAAATCATCTGAGGGGAAGTCGAAGCCGGAAGACGAGGAATCTGGTCCTCAGACACCCCAGCTTGCACGAGATATTGCCTATGCTTCAATTCGCGCTTCGGGCGAGAAAAAGTGTATGGCGAGTACGATGCCCGAGCAACCAGAGGACTTGAAAGAGGCTGACAAGGCAAACATCAGTAAGTCTCCTATTCTGCCTTAATACTACTCTCTCATATGTTGGCGTAGTCAGAGTCGAGTTTATCCGAGGACCAAGAGGGTTCACAACCGATGACGAATTCCTAACCACCCCGGAAAAGACAATTCTTGATCTCAAAGCTTTTATCGCGTCACAGGAAATTATCTATGTGGACATAGACAAGGACCTTTTCTGGTTCGAGTACAATGGATCTGATTTGACCGGCAAGCGGACGGTTCGCGATCTCGACATGGGTTCCGACGGTGGACTGATCGAGGCTCATATCATTGACCCTGATGAATAAGTTGGTTCGGACGAGTATTGCTTTTTTGTTTTCAAATTCAGTTCTCGATTCGTGTAATATATTTTTTTAGTATCACTATGTCGTGCTTAATTACCTTTCTATCTTGTCAACGTCCCAAGTTAGACACAGGCGAACCCGCACAACAAACGCGCAACCAATCTGCACTCTCCCTATCCCCGGATGAAGGTATCTCGCTCGAGGAAACGAAACTTCCACTCTCACCCGCAAACACAAAACCGCCCCCCTCTCCTTCCTAGGATAATAAACTTTCCACATCCCGGCTGCCTCGCACGCGGCGGTGGACCTTCTATAAGACCGACTAATACAATCCACCACTTTATCTCGCCCTAATACACCAGCTCCCAACTCTTTGGCGTCTGCGTTCCATCTTCTTCG
>WSLO01000293.1:0-13410 GCA_019677385.1 Ceratobasidium sp. 392
TGTATATAGAACGGAGAGAAAAACTTTTAAGTTGAGTTTCATACCGTTGATTGTATGCGCTACATCAATTCCCTGGTCCAGCCTTGCCACGAGCAATGGGGTGGCACTCTGTTTGTCGTCCTCCTGCTTGTCATCCCGGCGCTTAGTTTGTTGTTTGGTCTTTCCCATCTCCACCTCCGGCACCAACTCTACAGCCTGATACAATGAGTTTTGGGAGAATTTAACCACGATACAACTACCACTCTCCAGCAAGGCTATTGAGGTGTATTAAAACAGTGTTGCTATAGGTTTATCGCACAAAATAACTGAGCACATAAACAAGAATAAGTACCAAACAAAACAACCAGGACGATGTACCTTAAATCAAACCGCAGAATCGAATCAATCAACGTAGTCCAACAACTTGTCCAGCGCGCCCAGGCCATATTCTTCGATGATCCGCGATTTTAGCCGATTCATACGGCGCTGGCAGGTAACCATCTCATTCAGAGCCTTAACCATGGTATTTGATTCGGTAGCAGTCGGCGAGAACCGCTTCTCACCCATCGCAGACCAACGCACTAGCCGAAGATTAGGCCATAGCGACAGCAGGTATCTACCACAATGATCAGTTCAGGCGTTAGAAGTGCGCAAGATTCCGAATAAAACGTACCGTGCAGCCGAAGATACATCAAATTCTGCATACAGCGATTCACTTGTTACCTCGAATATTTGCAAGTTGTACGAAGGCACGACCGACTCAACCGAGTGAGGGATCTTACTATCCCAGGACACGTTTAGTGCTAGACGCTGTAATTTAGGAAATTTTGTAAAACGGCAGAGCTCTGTGGGTTCTAGCACCGTTTCTGAGTCCCACATCTCGAATTGAGTGACCCCGATAGGCCAGATCGCTGTCAGGCCTTTCCAATCGTCGTCGTCTGTATATATTGCCCCCTTTAAACGTACTTCTGTAAGCGAAAGTGCTGCCAGTGGTTGAAACGAAGACATGTTGGGCGTGCAATCGCATCGGTCATCAAATTCCAGCTGCAGCTTTAGAAGTTCCGAGCAGTTACGAGATATCAACAGTGCAATATTCTTTTCCCAACCATCTTCCTGTAGCGTTACAACTTCGTAAAATGATATCATAAGTGAGGTTAGACCACTCAAGAGTCCAAGCTTGGATACTTGTTGAACCCCATCACGATGGGCGCGGTGAATACCGAGATGCTTCAAGCAAGGAAGAGAGATTGTTTGTGGTTTTGCAATCTCAGCACGAGTCATGTACAAGTCTAGACCCTCCAGCCGCAAGAACTCGCTCAGGATGTGGATCCATTTAGGGGACAAAAGCTCTGTGGTGCATCCTAGCTTGCGTAATTGTAGCCCGCCAAGTCGCCCAAAGAACGACGGTTCCCAGAAATCAGCGATAGCGTACTCGCTAAGTTGCCAGTTAGCATCATAATCTTGAGCCAAGTCAGGGAAGAATTGAAAGTGTTGCAATTTATGGCAAGCCGCCTGGATATGCCTTAACAACGATTTCGCAATTAAGGGAGGGACCGTCGGGATATTCCTGTCAGGATCTGCCTCAACCACGATACTAGTCAAAGACGGCGAGAGAAAGGTTCGAATCCATAGGAATATATTACGGTTCGAAGATGAGGATGGCGACACTGTGAGTTCCAGAAGGTTGGGTAACAGGACTCGACGCATGACCAGCTCGGACAGTCGACGCCAGTCACTAATACGATAGCCCGTCGTGCCAGAAGAAAGGGTGTTTAAACGCTTCACAAATGGGGCGTACAAATCGAAGCGCGTAAACTCAGTAGCCTCCTCGATATCGGATAACACAACCTTAGATTAAAACTATTAGAACAGCACAAAAGTGCGAGAAAGACACATACAATTGAAATCTCCACTGCACCCTGCCTACGAGCCAGTCCATACAGTAAGTCCCCTTCAGTTTCGGTGGACACGCCCGGCAACAACTTCAAAACATGGTGAGCTCCAGCAACCTCTTCCCAAACCAAAGGCGCCACAGCTCGAAAGAATGCTCGAGAGACTCGCAAGAAGCCTGGCGAGCGCCGACAGTCGGAATACTTGCATATAATTCCTAGTAGTTCTGGGACTTTGAGCACTTGGCGCGCCGTAGATCCGTAGGCCATTGTGGTGGTATCGTTCAAGTCCCGTTAGGTCGTTTTGCAATTTGGTAACTCATGATTTAGGCGCCAATGATGTTTTGTTTTGTTTTGGCGTACAACATGCCAAACACAATGAATTGCCCAGCCCAGCATTCCATGACTGGGCATACTTGATTAAAGGAGAGGGGGTGGCATATGTTTCGTTCTATGACGTTTTATCTTCGCATGTTCCTAGGATCGGGTAGTTGTGCGACCAACCACCGAACCAGTACAAGAAGATTGTTTTCTTCCCTTACGCTGCGAATAACTATTATAACAGCTATCTTATACAAACGAATGATGAAGGCGAAGCATGTAGTGCAAATAGTAACCTAAGAGAAATCAAGGTCATACGCTGCCGATCAAGCTGCAAATCTGAATCAACCCCCACGTTTCAACAGTCTATCCAATGCGCCCAGGCCATACTCTCCGACAATGCTCGACTTCAACAGAGTCATGTCGCGTTGGGAGGCAATCATACTATTCAAGGCCTTGACCGTGCTGATAGATTGTAACGTATCCAACGGACGATGTGCCTTATTCGCACCTGGCCAACGCACTTGCTGAAGATTGGGCCATAGCGAGAGCAGGTACCTGTTAAATTGTCAATCCAAATGTTACAAACGCATAGAGCACTTAATAAAACCCACTGCGCCACCAGAGAGACATCAAAAACCACGCCAATCGACCCGTTCGCCATATCAAATGTCTGCAGTGCAGGTGAGGGAGAAAATGGACCAGTCGAGTTGGGATTATTGTATCCAGACACGAACAGTGTGAGATGTTGCAAAAGTGGGAGTTGGGTAAAGTAATGGAGTTCATTTAACTCGACTTCCCAGTCGGAACTGCAGATCTCCAGCCGAGTAACACTTGGCCATATCTCAGCTAGGTTTTCCAAGTCCTCCTCGTCTGTCGCTATTGTTCCCGTTAAACACACCTCCGCAATAGGAAGCGATGCAAGAGGGCGAAAGGAGGACATGTGAGGCATACAGCCGTATAGATCTTCGAATCCAAGGCGCAGTTTTGTGAGCTTTGGACTGTTGTGAGATATCAAAAGCGCGATGTTCTTTTCCCAAAATTCAACAACTGGTGACTCAGAGTCACGAAGCGACATGCTAAGCGAGTTCAGCCCGCCCAAAAGCCCAAGTTTGGCTATTTTCTCGACTCCACTAGGGCTAGCAAGGTATATGCCGAGGTGTTCCAAGTAAGGGAGAGACGCTGGTTTCGAACCCGTAATGTTGGACTGGACTGTATACAGCTCCAGGCTGTTCAGTTGTGAGAGTTCACTCAGCACATGGATCCATTCAGAGGACAAGATCTCCGTTGTGCATCCAAGTTTTCGCAACCGAAATTTACCAAGTCGTTCAAAAAATGAGGGTTCCCAAAAATCGGCGAAAGAAAGCTCGTTAACCTCCCTGCGAGTATCATCACGATCTATTGCTGGTTCGGGGAAGAACTGAAACTTTTGCAAGTTGTAGCAGGTTGCCTCGATATGTCCCAATAGTGATTTTGCAACCAAAGAAGAAACCAGAGGAAGATCATCGTCAGATCCTACTTCAACGAGGATGCCAGTCAAAGATGGCGAAAGAAAGGTTCGGATCCACAGAAATAGATTATAGTTGCGTAGGGAGTGTGGTGCCACAGTAAGTTCAAGTAAGTTAGGCAAGAGAACCCGACGTTTAGCTAGATTGGATAGTTGACGCCAGCCTGCAACGTGGTAGTGCACAGTGGCGCGAGGAGATACGCTTAAGCGCTTCACAAATTGAGCGTAGAGATCGAACCGTGTAAAATAAATGGCCTCGGTTAGCCCGGGCGGTACGACCTTGGTTGTAAACCATCAGGGCGTGTAAAAAAATCGTTGATAGAATACATACAATTGAAACATTTGTTTTAATAGATCCATTATACCCATTCCGGTGCGATGACGTTCCCTCTACCTTGATTTCTACACCTGGTAATAGCTCCAAGAGGTTGTGAACCCCAGTAACCTCTTCCCAAATCAATGGCACCGCGGCCCGAAAAAATGTGCGAGAGACCCGCAACAAGCGTGGTAGGTGTTTGATTTCGGAATGCTTCGATATGATTACCAGTAGCTCTGGAACCTTGAACAGCTTGTGTACCGTAGATTTGTAGGTCATCGTGGTGGCGCTCATCAAAAGTCTGAGCGTGCCGTATTGCAAATTGGCTGCTGGTGGTGTAGGGGCGCTAATTACATCATGGTTTGTTTGGCGCATACAATCAACTACCCAGCTCTCATAAGCCTTCACGACCGGTTATATGTATATTTGTCTCAACGAGAGAGAAAGGGTGGAGTGCGTCATAGACGGTAACACGTTCTCAATATCAATTGATTTTGTGAACTATTTGAGTTAATCCTGGGAATAGCAATATTACGACAACCGCGTCACACAGGAATAATTATATGAACAAGGAACATGCAACGTAAATAGTAGTTTAAAGTAATCGAAGCAATCTACTCCACATTGTACCACAGAATCGATGCACCTGCTCTATTTCAGCAGTTTGTCCATTGCGTCCAAACCGTATTCTTCAACGATACGGGACTTCAGCTGGCACAAACCACGTTGTACGCCAATCATACTGTCTAGAGCCTTGATAATGCGACCTGCGTTGATATCGATTCGGGAATACCACCTCTTATTGTTCCTGTCAGGAAGCTGCACTTGCTGAAGGTTTGGCCATAATGGCAACATGTACCTATCATCGTAGTCAATTCAGACGTGACGAACATAAAGAGTTCAAGTCAAAGCATACTGTGCAACTAGTCCCACATCAGAATTCGCGATAATCGAGGCATTAATCGTCGCGAGTGTTTCCAACGTATGTGAAGGCGAGGACGGTAGGATTAGGCCTGGGAAACCGCAACCCCCAACCGTATTCAGCGCAAGGTACTGAAGCCGAGGGAGCTTGGTGAAATAGTGGAGCTGCTCCAACTCAATATAGATGTTTGTATGCTCTGTTTCGAGCCGAGTAACTGTCGGCCATATTTCAGCAAGATTCTTTATGTCCTCATCCTCCGCCATTATTTCTCCAATTAAACATACTTCCGAGAGGGGAAGTACCGCCAGCGGACGAAACGAGGACAGATACATAAAAGTATATGGACAACCGAAGTTAAGTCTCAGATTTTTGAGATTGGGTCCATTACGAGCTAACATGAACGCGAGGTCTTTCTCCCAAAACTCGGGCTCCTTTGACTCAACATCTTCAAGGAATACCAGGAGCGAGCTCAAACAGTTCAAAAGCTCAATGTTGATGATCTTCTCAACCGCATGAAAGCTAGCGCAGTGTATCCCAAGATGTTTCAAGTAAGGAGGAGAGTTCGCCCGGAAATCCGTAATTTCACACTTGACTACATATAAATCTAAAGATTTCAACTGGGAGAATTCGCCCAGCAAATGGACCCATTCAGGAGACAAAAGCTCTGTACATCCCAGTTTCCGCAAATCCAACCCGCTAAGCCGCTCAAAAAACGATCATTCAGAAAAGTCGGCAATAGCAAGCTCGCTAGATTCCTTGCGGGTAGTGCCGCAGGCGACAGGTATTTCAGAGAAGAACTGGATGTGGCGTAAACTGTGGCAAGTTGCCACGATATGTCCCATCAGTGATTTAGCAGCCAGACTAGACACCATAGGTGGACCCTCAAAGTCGGTCCCATATTCTACTCCAACTAAGATTGTAGTTAAAGACGGCGAAAGAAAGGTTTGGATCCAGAAAAATATATTATGGTTCGTTGACGATGATGGCGCGACAGTAAGTTCGAGCAGGTTAGGCAAGAGAACCCGGAATTTGGCTAGCTTGGATAGTTGACGCCAGTTCATCAGGAACCGGTCATCATCCTGGGACGCCTTATCAGTGCTAAAACACGATTGTATGCAAACCGCCAGCAAATATCAGCAGCATATCAGCGCATATAAGGCGTCCCAGGATGATGACCGATTCCTGATGTTGTCAATGTGATAGTCATTTACGGCTTTAGAAAAGATACGTAGTCGTTTCACGAATGGGGAATATAGCTTGAAACGCGCGAAATCGGTGGTCTCGTCTGGAATGGGTGGGATGACCTAGGTTTCAAGTTAGCATACGAAAGAGTGCGCGAGGGATACTCACAATCAAAATATCTAACATTGAGTAATCCCCATTCATAAAGGGATTTTCACGTTTGGTAGCTACGCCTGATAGTAGTCTTAAGAGCTTATGAGCTCCTGCAACCTCTTCCCAAGCTAATGGTGTTACAGCTCGAAAAAATACCTGAGAGACCCGCATCAAGCGTGGCAAGTGTCGAGGATTGGAGTGGCTAGATATCATTCCTACGAGCTCCGGGACCTTGAATAGTCTGTGTGGTGTAGATATATAGGCCATTGCGGCAGTACTGATAGCGTGGCGCAACTGGCTCAAATCACGCTCGAATTGGGTTCAGGTTGAGTTCGAACGCACGGGGCTACAGAAAATATAAACCTGACACCAGGCCACTTCTCAACGGCGTGAAAAGTGGCCGCAAAATGGCCCCAATTATACTACGGGATCGAGGCAACTGCTGTATTTCAGCAGTTTGTCCATCGCGTCTGAGCCATATTCTTCAACAATTTCCGACTTCAACCGGCATACACTGCGTTGTACGGCAACCATACTGTCCAGAGCCTTAGTCATGGGGTGTGAGCTAAAGTCGGCCGGCGAATACCATTTCTTGTTAGGCGGATGTACTCGCTGAAGGTTAGGCCATAACGAC
Source organism: Ceratobasidium sp. 392 (assembly GCA_019677385.1). NCBI lineage: Eukaryota > Fungi > Basidiomycota > Agaricomycetes > Cantharellales > Ceratobasidiaceae > Ceratobasidium > Ceratobasidium sp. 392. The sequence goes on from WSLO01000293.1 coordinate 6,904, forward strand.
AATAGGTACCTATTACAGTGGTTAATCTAGACGCTATAGACACGAGAAGTTCCGAGCAAAACGTACTGTGCAGTTGAGGTCACATCGTCATCCACAATAATTGAGCCATCCGGCGTCACAAATGTCCGCAACGCATATGAAGGCGAGAATGGAGCAGTTAAAGCAGGAATACTGTCACACCTAGCCACCTTTAAGGCAAGATGGCGAAGTCGAGGGAGTTTTGTGAGATTGTAGAGTTCATCCAACCTAACCCGGACGTATGTATTCTCTAGTTCAAGCCGAGTGACTAGTGGCCATATCGCAACCAGGTTTTCCGAAACGTCGTCCTCTGCCGTTATTCCCCCTGTTAAGCGTACTTCCGAGAGGGGGAGTGCCGTCAGTGGATGAAACGAGGACAGATGCGCCATTTGATTGTACCGGTCAAAGTTAAGTGTCAGTTTTGTGAGATTTGGGCTACTGCGAGCCAGCATGAGCGCAAGTTCGGGCTCCCTTGACCCGATACCGTCAAACGATATTTTGAGCGAGCCAAGGCGATCGAAAAGCCCAAGATTGATAATCTTTTCGACCACGCGAAGACTGGCAGATTGAATGCCAAGGTGTTTCAGACAAGGAAGAGACGGCGGCTTAAAATGGGCAATTTCGAGGTTAACTGTGTACAACTCCAAGCTTTCCAGCTTCGAAAACTCGCTCAGCAGGTGGATCCATTCGGGAGATAAAAGTTCTGTCGCGCATCCCAGCGTCTGCAACTGCAACCCACTCAACCGCTCAAAAAACGAGCGCTCAGAAAAGTCGACAATCGTGAGCTCGCTGTCTTCTCGGTAGGTGGTATGGAAAGTTGAAGATATTTCGGAGAAGAGCTGGATATGTCGCAAGTTAGGGCAAGTTGCTTCAATATGTCCCAGCAGTGATTTTGCAGCTGTGTGGGACAGCGTAGGAAGATCACCCCAGTTGTCGCACTCCATTTGAACTAAGATTGTAGTCAAAGCTGGCGAGAGAAAAGTCCGGATCCACAAAAAGATATTGTGGTCCACTGGCGACGATAGTTCCATAGTAAGCTTAAGTAGATTGGGCAAGAGCACCCGAGATTTGACTAGCTTGGAAAGTTGACGCCAGCCGGTGATGTTATAGCTCAAAACGCCTAAAGAAAAGATTTCCAAATGCTTCACAAATGGGGAGTAGAGATCGAATCTTGTGAAGTCGTCAGTCTCTTCTAAACTAAGTGGCACGGTCTTGCTTTCAGGTCAGAAAGCGAAAAAAAAAAAGATTACAACAAAGACACATACAATCAAAACCCTCGACTCGAGCTTTTCGACGTCGGCGAATACGTCAGGTAGCAGTCTCAAGACGTTTTGAACTCCAGCAACTTCTTCCCAAACCAATGGTGCCGCAGCTCGGAAAAATGACCGCGAGACCCGCAACAAGCGCGGCAAGTATCGAGGGTCGGCGTAGCTAGATATCAAACCTAGCAGCTCTGGAACATTGAACAGTTTATGTGGTGTGGATCTATGTACCATGGCGGTCGGCTGAAGTGTGGTGTAACTTTGTTGTTTTGGGCCGAGTATTGGTGGATTATGTCAGCCACACAAAGACATGAAAGTCGTGCACACAAGTGTTGCGTATGACGAATGAATACACTAGGATGCTTGTATCTACGGAAGGAAAGATTTAACTAGCGGCCGACTTATGTCTAGTAGAACCAACACCATGTCCACACACTCATTCATAACATAGTAACAACATCCTATTACACGACAACTACAACAGTCAAGAAAACTGAGAGAAACGAGTGTTCGACAAAACAGGATATAAATAGATAACTCTGTACCGAAGCCAATTGTCTCTGGCGAGGTAGAGGAAAGTTCGAACGGATGAGAGAGGGAGAGAGGGTACAACAGGAGGATAGGAGGGGAAAGGATTGTGGAAAGTGGTGGTGGCGACAACAAGGTGCGAGTATAACAAGGTACATGAACAAAAATCCGGTAGAGAAGCGTAGGTGGTAGACTGCGCTATGTGCATTTAGCAAGTGTCAATCAGCTTGTTTTTCCTATAAACCCCTTGTTGTTAGCCTCATTCAGAATCAAGGCTAAAAAATACTCACGGGAACACCTGCTTATAATCATCCACCCAAGTCGTCAAGTTCGGATTCGTATACGCCTCAATAAACCTACACAACACTGTGTCAATACACCGCCCCCTATCATTGACGTGCGAAACTCACTTGTTAATATAAGGCGAAGTCGGATACCCATCCGGGTCACACCCAATATTCCGCTTATTCTTGGGCTGATACACCCGGATCCAATCAACGAGCATCCACGTCGGGAAGATCAAATGCTCGAAATCGATCGCGCCAAAGTTTGGACTGATCCCCAAGTTGGCGATAATGTACATCGGCTCTTGCGGTACCGGTCGCGCACTAATCTCGACAATCGGGTCGGCGGCCATACCCGCGCCTCGGATCGTCCAGGCCGGCTTGTTGTCATTGACCCAAGTGATATAGCCGTCGGTGCCGGGTGCGTATTCAAAGCCATAGACGCTAAAGCAGGCGTCGTCTTGGGTGTAACATTTTTGGTCTGTCACGCTCACGGCCGAGGTAGATTGCTGGAATACGCCTCCAACATATGTATTGAGCTGGGTGACCTCCTGGTCGTATATCTGGAGGTTGGCGGACGTATTGAACCATGCGTAATGAGCATTGTACGGTGCCCTACAGACATCGTCAACCTTACGCTTAAATACATCATCACCCAACTTACCACTGCCCAGACTGGGATACGTGCCCAATCAACGTTCCGCTATCGACCTGAGCCTCGAACATATCGATTTCCGGCGCACTTCGTCCAACAAACGACCCATCGCTTCGCTTCGGTCCCGGGTGTGTTGTGTCGTCTGGGCATGTGCATGCGCTCAGGCGTTGACCAGGCAGATACGATAGCTCGTGGCCGTTGTCCTTGTCACCCATAGTATGCACCGCGGCTGGGCCGTTGGTCTTGGGATCAGTTTGGTTCGCGAGTGTACCGATATCGCAGCTGTCGTACGAATAGGGCCACATGCCTTCGAGCGTCGCGCCATAGCCCATACGTCCGAGGTTACCCATAGTCCAAATAGCGGGCCAGAGACCATACACGGTGGACTTGCCTGGGAGCGAGACATTGGCTAGTGGTGCATGACGTCATGATCAGCCAGGACAGGCAATGATATCAGACTAACCTTGAATGTACCCGCCAGTAAAGCAGAACTTATTCCACGTAGAAATAAGCCCGCCTTGATAATTGAGGTCGTGGTTGCGTATTTTACGCATAGTGATATTGAGGTGCCCGCCCCCAGTCGTCACCGCTTCAGGATCATACCACTCTAAATTGTTCGTACCCCTATCAGCAAAAACGTCAGCAACAAAATATTACGGAAGAAAACTCAAGGCATGGATGGGACATTCACAAGCTCGCCCCGGCCCCCATTCCAACCTCGACTGCGCAATACACAGCCCAACCGCCCACCGCGATACAGTTGGTTGACTCACCAGTAATGCAAATCAACAGCTTCCCAGAACGGATCATCACCAGGATAGAAACTTCGTCCGTCGGTGTTGAACTCGTCGCTAAAGACAAGGTCCCACTCCGAACCGTCGTCGAGCGACTTCATCGTATACGCCGACGAGGGCGTGTCGACGTCGATAAGCCCGAAATTACCTGCCGAGAAAGAAGAAAAGAATTAGGTCGGAGTTTAAAATTTCCAACATGGAGGCAAAAATAGCCATTTTCTTGGCTGAAAAGAAAATGTTCGACGCGCTCACCGTTCATGACTGGAACCTGACCGGTAGCGTTGATACCACCTAGATTGTACGCGCCAAGCGTCGAGATCTGGTTCTGAGTAAAATAGGTAATTATTGGATACCCAGCGCTGGCGCCCCAGGGTCAGCCGTCAAAGGACAACATAAATCCAGGGAGAGACTCACAAGAGGACAATGAGTCCCAAAATAAGAAAGAGCACGCATCCTAGGTTAACCGCTCCTCGACTCGTAAAAAATGTGCCGCCGCGGTCGGCCCGCTTGTCGCGCTTCGGGTCGGGCATATGCAAGTCGTCATCGGGTTCAGCGTACCCAGCGCCATACGCAAACGGATTCGACGAGATCTGGTACTTTTCCGAAAGAGACTCGTGGCCGTTGGACGAAGTCGCATACTCGGGCTTCGGGTACTGCGTATCGCCCAGCGTATTACTGCCTTCGTCGACATAGCCGTCCGGGGCCTGCGCCAGCGCAGCGTGAATCGGCTCGGGGCTACTACCCCCGGACCCCCCGGGCCCGGGCAGCGTTCGCACACTCGGGTTGAGCAGCTGCGCGGCCGAACCAGTCGCGCTCTCGTTTGCGCCAGCCATGTACATCTTGCGCTGCTGCTGGTTCGCGATAGGAGTCGGTGCCGGGGGTGCTAGTCTAGGACCACTTGGCAAGCCCATGCTCGGCATAGGCGCCTGGAACCTGTTATGTCTAGGAGGCGGTTGTTGCATGGCCACTGCTAGTCAAAAAGGCTGGAGTGTGGGACTCTGGCGACAGAGAGAGGTGGTTGTCGGGAAGATACAGAGCACACTCCAACCGCGTCATGCAGGGGATCGCCCCCCATGGACACGATCAAGGGTCGCTCGACCAAGCGCCAAGATGACTCAAACACTCCTTTTTTCGCCGGACGCCGAGCACAATGCCAGAAATATCTTTCACAAAAACACGCACTTTCAGCGACTTTTTTAGAGCACCTTATCTCCGTATGTATTGGCAAGCTTTGATACAGTAACCAAGGCACAATATCTACAATTGAATGGACACGAAAAAATTCAAATTCACGCCCGTAAATTACAAAATCGGTTGGCTAGCAACCGCCCCAAATCCAACCTATGCGAACAAACTCACTACTGGCGACGCAAAACAGATCCAATCAGAGTTCAGACGCAAAAAAAAGTCATTTTACATCAGGAACCAAGTATGACAGAGATAGAAAAAGTCGCGTACGCGTAGTGGGGCAGAACGAGCGGGGCGTCGTCAAGGATAGGACTCGATCGGCCGGCGACGAAAAGGATAAATCAAGGGGTAAGCGAAAGAGAGAGAAAAAAAGAGACATGAAAAGAGAAATAAAAAGATAAGAATGTTACTCAGACAAGTTCGGTTCGGGTTCGAGAGATAGGAGAGAGAGGGAAGGCGGCATAGAGGGGATAAAGGACACATTTGAACTCAAAACACACGATGTACGCGCTACATGTTCAACGCTCGGCGGAGGGGAATCAATCGTAAGCATAACGAGACGTCAAACTAGGTCAGGACCTCTCAGTACCCGCGGTACTGGCCCTGGGCCTGCTGCCGGCTGTTATCCTCGTATTCGTATCCGCCTCCATACGGATTCGGCAATGGGGGAACACCTCCCGCCCCAGGTTGAGCCTCATACCCTCCACCACCACGGCTATAGCTCAACCCACGCGTCACGCTCGCCCCCTGACTGTACGTGCTCTCCGTCACACTCGGTCCACGCTGGAGGTTGGCATACCCGTATGCTGCTGCTGCTGGCCTTGATAATACTGTCCATAAGTCGCAGCTCCGGCCGTAAAGTCGTGCGCGGGCGGGAAGTCTTGCTGCTGCTGCACATTATGGCCCGAATGATCAGAGTACAAGCTGCGCGCGCCAGTGCCGTGTCCAAGCTCGCTCTGACCAACACCGCCACTGGTGAAACTGCCATGCGAGCCGGCACTTCCAGCCCTCCGGTGACGCTTTTCCTCCATCGTCTCCTCGCGCATGCCAGTGGCACCACCGGTCGGCGCCCAGTCGATCGGCTGCATCCGGTCGTCGAACCGCTCCGAGGGGCTGAGCTTCCACTTGCGAATAACGGTCCAGATGGCGACGGCTCCACCGATGCACGACGCGATGACGACGAGCGAGATAATCGTGTTCTTGGCGATCTTTTTGGTACGCTCGTTTGCCGCTGCTGCTGACGACGCCGCAGCCTCGGGCGCGATGCTGGTGACGACTGCAACAGAAGGCTTGACTGCGGCGCTCGATGGGGGCGGAGTGGCCAAGTTGAGCGAAGGGGTGGGAGTGGGAGTTGTTTGAGCTGCTTGAGAGGTGGGAGCCGGAGCAGACGAGCTTGAGCTAATGCTGGTGCTCGAAGCAACAGTACTTGACGGAGTGCTCGAAGTCGATGAGAGGGTCGTAGACGTCTGGGTCCCGCCTAGAAGGCCGGTGAGACTATCAAGCAGCCCACTACGTGAAGAAGACGAAGCGCTCTAAAAATGCACATGAAACATGAAAACTGAATTCAACACCAACAAAAGGAGAAAAAACGCACCAAAGTAGATTCCACAGACGCAGAGGTTGCACTCGACGTAGCCGGGCTAGAGCTCGTCTCCTGAGCAGACGAGGTCGCCGCAGCCCTGGTAGAGCTCGCAGCGCTTGAAGACGCAGCAGACGTGCGAGAGGCCGTCGCACTGTTGGACGCAGATCCTCCCTGATTGTCGTCGTCATTGCCATTT
>WSLO01000294.1:0-20540 GCA_019677385.1 Ceratobasidium sp. 392
TCTTGCTTGCGTGTTCGCGCTCAAGAGCGGTGAGATAGGCCCGTATATGACCATACTTGTCGCCAGCGTCGTCCATGTACTCTATACGATAATTAGCGGAGAAGGGGCATCTACGAGGTCATCGAGGCACTCCGCGACTGTCCACGATCGCTTAAGTCAGCATCACGTGCTGGCTACATGCGCCCTTCGAACGTTCCTGGCTTGCTCCACCACCATTATCGGCGCTATCGCTATGACACCCGTTGTTCCTCTCACGTATGTCCATACCGACAACTATTTCGACTCATCTCGTGCCGAGTTTGTGCAAGGCAATCACGATATTATAATTGACACTTCAACCGGACTCATTATCAATGTTCAAGCGTCAAACGAACAGCTACCCGATGGTGCAACTGAAATCGACCTCCGTGGTTTGACTGTCCTCCCAGGCTTTGTGGATACACATGTACACTGTAATATTTCTCCTACGTTTCTGTTTCAGTCAACTAATATAAGCTCCTAGTCTTCCTTCACCCATACGACGAAGCGAACTGGGATGACCAGACAACCCGGGAAAGCCTCGTTGAGCGGACTATTCGTGCAGTTGCCCATGCTCGCACCACGCTGCTCGCAGGGTTCACCACAGTTCGGGATCTTGGTACGGAAGGAGCAGGAGACGCCGATATCCACCTGCGCAACTGCATATCGGCTCCTGTGTCACTCATCCCCGGGCCACGGTATTTCTGTGCATCCCGTGCAATTGTGTCTACTGGCAGCTACGGTAACTCATGAAATTATCCGATCTGTATAAATCTTACGTCTATTCAAGGCCCTAAAAATAAATTGTATCCCAGCGAGCAGAGTGTAGATGGAATTGCCGGTGCGCAAGTGGCTGATGGACCAGATGGTTGTATGCGCGCTGTTCGGCAGCAAATCGGTGCTGGGGTCGACTGGGTAAAGGTGGTTGTCGTTTGTTCTCGGCGTTCGGTCACTGCCGCTTATTTCAAATAATACCTTCTTAGGTTTATGGAGGTATGACTTATCTAAAGCTGCTAGCTATCTCGCCAAACTATACTTTTGCCTATAGATCACTGGCATCGTGTTAATGTTGCCCAAACATCTCCTCGTGCTGCAGATAAAACTACGCCCCTCTGGACTACATCCGAGTGGACATCCCTAGTCGATACTGCTCATTCAATCGGTGTTAAAGTTGCTGTTCATTCAGATACACCAGCAGCTGCCCTTGCTGCTCTTGCCGCGGGCGTCGACAGTCTCGAGCACGGTTCCGAGTATGACGACCAGGTTATTTCAGAAATTCGCGCAAAGAGAGTAACATGGTCACCCACCTTGTCCGTTTTCGAAGATGTTTTTAGGGATCAATGGGACCCAATTCAACGCGTCTTCAAGAGTGCGTTGAAGGAGAACGCCAAAGTGCTACACGATCCCGACGAAGGCATCCGGTTTGCGTGCGGTAGCGACATTGGTGCCTTTGCGCATGGCGAGAACGCGCGCGAACTCAAGCTCATGCATTCTTTGGGCATGCCAGCGAATTGTGTCCTTCAAGCCGCAACGTTAGGTGGATGGAGGTGCGTACGAGGTATGGAGTGGGAGGGAAAGGCGGGAGAAGAACGACTCATAGCTCAGATGAAGAAACCTGAGGCGATGGGAGATAACGAAGTACCGTTTGGTCAACTCGCGCGTGGGTTTGCAGCAGATATCATCGCAAGCTCAGGCCGATTTGGTGAAGACGGCGATTTTGGTGAGGCCGTAGGGGCGAAAAGTATTGTGTTTGTGATGAAAGCAGGGAAGGTGTGCAAGAAAAACGGCCACTCTGTCATTCCATGAGGTTTAAATACTATGGGGTCGTCAACCCACCTCGCGATCAAGTACGAATACTTACTTAGTCAGCGCCTATATGTGCTGACTACATTGCACTCAATCGTTCAAAGGGCTCCAGACTGCGATCCGCACATCTGCTCTCCACCATCATCATGCCACTCGGTACAACCCTCACGTATATTCGCACTGACAATTACTTTGACTCGTATCGTGCAGAGTTTGTCCAAGGCAATCATGACATTGTAATTGACACTACTACCGGGCTTATTCTGGATATCCAAAAATCTGCAAAAGAGACACAACTGCCAGACAACGGGATCGACCTCCGTGGCTTAACTGTCCTTCCGGGCTTTGTTGATACGCATGTTCACTGTACGTCTACTCTCTGTGTTCTGTTTCAACTAACTCACGGGTTGAACACCCAGTTTTCCTCCACTCGTACCATGAAACCAGTTGGGAGGATCAAACAACCCGAGAGAGTCTTGCCGAACGGACTGTGCGCGCAGTCGCCCACGCACGTACCACGTTACTCGCAGGCTTCACCGCAGTTCGAGATCTCGGCACAGAAGGGGCAGGAGATGCTGATATACATCTGCGCAGTTGTATATCTGCACCTCTGTCGCTGATCCCCGGACCACGGTATTTCTGTGCATCTCGCGCAATTGTATCTACTGGCAGCTATGGTATGGTATCCCTTTAGATGGGCTGGTCACGTAACTCATGTAGATTCTAGGCCCTAAAAATAGATTGAATCCTAACAAGCAGGGCGTGCAGGGAGTCACCGGTGCGCAGATTGCCGATGGACCAGATGATTGTATGCGCGTCGTTCGACAACAAATCGGAACCGGGGTCGACTGGATTAAGGTATTCGTTAATTGCTTTTGATGTTACTCGCTGTGTCTTCTGACCTGACACTTGATAGGTGTATGGAGGTATGAACACTCTAAGCGCGTCCGATAGTCTAAGCATACTACTGAAATATACTTCCCTGGTAGATTATAGACACCGCGCGAGCACTGTCCAAACCTCCCCTCGATCTGCGGCCCTGTCTACGCCCCTCTGGACTGCACCGGAGTGGACGTCAATGGTCAATACCGCTCACTCGATTGGTGTCAAGGTCGCCGTTCACGCAGATACCCCAGCAGCTGCGCTTGCCGCGCTCGCTGCGGGTGTTGATACCCTTGAACATGGCTGGCAGTACAACGACCAAGTGCTTTCTGAAATTCGGGCAAAGAGAGCTATATGGTCCCCCACCTTATCTGTTTTCGAGGATTACGCTAAAGGTCCAAAGTGGAATTCCCTTCAAGATGCCTTCAAAAATGCAATGGAGCAAAATGCCAAGGTGTCACATGATCCTGACGAGGGTATTCGGCTTGCGTGTGGTAGCGACATTGGTGCCTTTCCGCACGGCGAAAATGCACGGGAGCTTAGGCTCATGCGCTCGCTGGGTATGCCAGCGAACCGCGTCCTTCAAGCTGCCACATTAGGCGGTTGGAGGTGTGTACGAAGTATGGAGTGGGAGGGTCGTGCGGGAGAGGAGCGGCTCGCGGCTCAGGTGAAGGAGCCTGAGGCGATGGGGGACAACGAGGTGCCGTTTGGTCAACTTGCGCGTGGGTTTGCAGCAGATATCATTGCAAGTTCAGGTCGATTCGCAGAGGGAGATGATTTCAATAAATTTGTAGGCGCGGAAAGCATTGTGTTTGTGATGAAAGCAGGGAAGGTGTACAAGAAAAACGGCCACTCTGTCATTCCGTAAGGTTTGGATGAGTTGAAACTTTGCAACAATTTAACATTAATTAAGCATATATGCGAGAAATGTAAACTACCTCATGGCGAGCAGTTGAGTGACAGTAATACTATATACATAAACATACAGCCAAGTTACCTAACATCTTAGAACATATATGTTCTTGACAGTGTCGGCACAAACTATTCCTCGAGCTCGACCTTAACACCGCTTGCCTGACGGACTGGTTCGGCCTCAACAATCGTGTCAGGTACATCCGACACGCCGAAGTTTGGCACTGTATCAACGTCTATCTCAATATCCAGCAGACTTTTGAGAATCAATGACGCTCCGATTTTGGAACACACAATGTTCCCTTGAGAGCACTTCATTCCTCTGATGCCTACAATCAAACAACACGAGAGGTTCAGCTTCAAGCCAGGAACAATTATACAACACCACTCACAGGACGGGCAGCCATCTTCACAAGAACATTCCTCCATTTTTTTCGAGGCGTCCCAAAGTAGCGTCGATACTTGGAAAACCGGTTAGTACTGTGTGACGCAAGAAGCTGATGCAAGGCCAACCATGGTCAAACGCCTTTGCGGATATGCCGCTACCATCCCCTCCAGCATCGTAAAAAATAAGGCTAGTGTTAGATAATTAAGTCAACGGTAGTGGCGGCCTGGGTTAAGAAGCAACGCTCACCGTGCAGGCCGTTTACGAGAAGACTCGTATTTAGCGTGTTCTTTTTGAGGAACTTTGCACTCTGTGTTCATATCGCTGGCTAGATGAGTTTGATTGAGAATAGCGTGCTGGGCTGCGTGGACGGCCTCCGAAGCAACGATGCCCTTCTGCTTCATCAAGTCCAGCACACTTTTTGGAACATCCATCCACATGCCTGTGTAGAGGTTCAGATGACGGGGCTCTTATGAAAAGAATTAACAGAGCAGCCATAACTTACCCATCGTCATGCGCTCATACGGAAGCGTTTCGAGGTCGACCATATCGAGAATTACATTACCTCTGTAGAATTAGGTAAAAAGTGCTTGTAATCAGCTCGAACGTCAGTTAAGAAGGGCTTCATACATACCTCACTTTTAAAAATCCAAACACCTTGGCAGATACTTGAACGGATCCATAAAACGCTTGCTTAGTTGACTTTCTGATTGCGCGAATGCGGAACGTTTGAATGGCATCAATGTCCTTGAAATCACTGGTTGAGGAGATGAGCACCATCAGTGAATAAACATGTCGAGTTGGCGCACCGTGGCCGTGTAATCCAATTCACATCCGTTTTTATCATTCGAGCCAGTTTTTGATCGTGGTTAACCTCGTTGATCTTTGTGAACCAAATTAGTCAACTTTTGACATATGGTGTTAAAACCTCCACTCACAATGAAGGTTTGACCTTGGTGCATATACTGGATATATGCGTCACGTTAATGAAATTTTGAACAAATTACGGCACTTATCAATGACTTACCACGCCACCTTCATACAACTGGGAGAGATTGTTGCTATTAGTGAGCGAATTGTGATGAGCGCAAACAAATATACTTGCCTCATATATGGCCCGCGACAACTCAAGTTCTTCAAGTATCTTTGCCTGGCCGTCTGACTGGTCTGAGAGCGTAACATCTACCACAGCGTATTTGTCCTCTTGGATTCCACGAATTGAAATGTATTTGGAGGGATATGGTAGGAACTTTGGGTTCGTATGAAACCTGCCAAGGCTGGTCAATAATTAAATTGTTAACCAGGGGGTGCAGAAGACAAACCATCCATCCTTGTCCTGCTTCAAACTTGACTCGCACAAAGTCTTTAGCGATGGCCCAAAATAGCCTTGGTCGTGAATAGCATGAACGGGCATTTCGTGTGCAGCGCATTGCAAATGGCTTTCGAGGATTACTTGATTATCCAGGTCAACGTGGAGTTCATCAACGTTCTGTGTATCCGAATAAGCCTTCGATCAACGCCAAAGGAAATAACAACGAACCTTTGAGAAGAGTTCTTCCGGATACTCGACGTAGTGTTGATCTATTGGTCGCTCGTCCGCGACTAGTACAGTCAAAGCATCTCGCGCGCGTCGACCAGCTCTTCCCATTTGTTGTCGCTAGAAGAATAACAATTAGCGATAGCCTAAGTACCAACCAGGAAACCGTACCAAACTAGCTATTCCGAAAGGGAACCCAAGGACGATAACCGCATCGAGTGTGCCGATATCTACGCCGAGTTCCAGAGCGTTCGTGGCGATTATACCCAGTAAGTTTCCAGAAAAGGCTTCGTGCTCGATGTTTCTCCTGTCCTGCGGGGGTAAAGTCGATGTTAATATTTTAGTATTATCAAACACAGTTGCAAGGCGCCTGCCTTTTGCGAGTAGCCACCTCGATAGGCTTTTACTTTGGCTAAGATATCAGTCCTTCCTTCCGATGTCAATTCTGTCCGGACTGTCTTCATTACGCTCTCGCAGGTACGCCGAATCTGTTGTTCATTTGTCAAAGAATATCTCACCTGGACACAAGTGCAAGCGTTACCTTGCAAAACATAATCGTCCGAATGCCTTGTTTCATCAAGCTCTGGAACAACCAGCACGCTTCGGATAACGAGCTGACTTTCCCTAGGCTGGGGTCCTGGCCGTCGATATGTGGTGGGTTCCAAAGCACAAAATGCTTCTGACCCGCTGGCGCGCCGTCATCCGTGATAACTTCTATATCCTAAGTGAGGTTTGAGCAAGGGATGGCCAAGTCTGCATTATACGTTGACATACCTCAACGCCAAATATATCCGTCATATGCTACGCGAATTTAAGCTGGGGATATTCAAGGACACAAATAGATTGAACTCACTCGAAGTGGATTCGTGATGGTCGCACTACAGGTTACGAACAACACATCCTGATCTTCGTAAGCTCGAATTAGTCTGCAGAATCGTCAAAGCAAAGGCGTACTTACTCCCGTTAGCTGCACAAACCCGTCTCAGCCGGCGCATAATCATCGCCACATGACTTCCAAAAACATTTGTGTAGTAATGCAGCTCATCAACCACAATAAGATGTAGGTTTTTAAGAAATCTGCGCGGTTATGAGTCTTGGTAAGAGCCACTAAGTAGAAGGAATATACTTACCTGCGCCAATATTCCTCGTTTGGAAGAATCGATGCATGAAGCATATCCTGCAACTATCAGCCCAACTCAAGCGGGGACGGACGGCAAACTCACAAAATTGGTGAAAATAATCGATGCTGTTTTACGTATTACTGCTCGTTCGTCTTGAGGTGTGTCCCCGTCGTAAGTAGCAACCTATATATCTATAAGACCAATTTTCGATTGGACGAAACACGCATATATCCACCTTGATGTCTTCCAACCCAGGACACTGTTGTAAGAGTTGCTCTATAGCCGCCTTCTGGTCCTGTGCAAGAGCCTGGGAAATTTGTAAGGCAGTGGCCTAAGCAGTAACCTACAATTTCGCACCTTGGTTGGATATATAAACATTGCAGTGACATCTTTGTCCTCCTGGAGCGCGCAAAGGATTGGCACCTGTTAAGGAAGTTTGTAAATCGCCGTAGTAGAAGTACGAGGTGACCGTACCTGATAGATAATACTTTTTCCCGACGCAGTGCTAGTCGACACAATAACATTTTTGCCGGACCAAATTGCATTGATAGCCTCTGCTTGATGGCTATAAAAACCGGTCACGCTTCGAGCGGATTCTAGAGCACATGATACAGAGCTCGGCAGCGGGCGATCTAGTTTGCCTGCATCCAAACCAAAATTTATTACTCGAAAATGCTAGACACGACAGAGCTCTTACCCCAACGCGCCTCGCGTAAATCAAAAACTCGTTCGTATACGATTTGGTCACGATACAGATGTCCTTCATCTTCTGATAGCTTTAGCTCAGCTATTGCTTCTTCGATAGTTTTGCGATCTTTGGGGGTAGGAACGGGCAACGGGTGCTTCGAGGAGTTGGCATGAGTCTGATCTAAGATGGTGGCTGGATCCACAGGGATATGATCTTGAGCAGCATTAGTGAGCAAGGTTACAGGATCTTCGGAGGTGGCTAAACAGGCAGCTATAAACCTGTGGTATATAGTTCAGTATCGATACCTAGGAGACAACGCGCTTTGCATACTCATCTACAGCTGCGGAGAACCTCTCATTTCGTTTTTCGATCAACTTTTTCATAGCTGTGGGCGTAAGTGCGACAGGCAGCATGAATCCGCTCCCTGATGCGTTTCCTCTTAACAAAAAGGTTTAAGAAAACGCGGTAGAAAGATGGAGTACGGGATACACACCCTGAGAGTCGAGAGCCGCCACTTGACTCAACGAAATCCAGCACTAATACATGTTCGTTCTCATCAGTAGGCGCTGCGAAGTTATTAGGTGCATATGGGTCGTATTTGTCCTTGTCATCATTCGCACTGGTGGCGTTTATCCGTAACTCGTGCGCGTTGAGATAGGCAAAACGAACTAAGTCGGGCAGGAGTGCTCTGTGGGTAGAAAGTTAGCTGGAGTTGAGAGCTTTGAATTGGGCTTTACTTTATCTGCGCAACTCGTTCTAGCTCGAGGGGACTGACGGATGACTGTCAGCACAAGTCTTTAGAGTTATAATTCGCAGCTCACTGTCTAAGAAGACCCTCAACAGACTTGCAAACAACCGAGAATGTCAAAGCAAGGTGCTTCCGAGAAGAGCAGAATGCAATGACTGTATTTAATGCCTGTTCCACGAATTGGTGAACAGTTTCAACATTTTAGCAGCGAGTTATTCGCACCTTGAACACTTTAGACAACTAGTTATAGGAGAGAGTACAAGGAAGTCAAGCTGTGTCAATAGTCTAAGACTGGAATTTATCTCACATCTTGGAAGAAAATCGGCCACTCTGTCTCGGGCTTTGGCGCGTTGGCTTTAGGCTTGGCGCGAGGTTTTGGAGTCGCATTTGTGGCGCGTTGAGCAGGAGCCTTAGATGGGCCGGCTACTGCTACTGAATCAGACCTCTTTCTTTTGGGTGGCATAATGTTCGATTAGGGGAATCTAGTGGTCCTTGAAAAGTTGTCTGGACGCGGTTGAGTCTCGGGATGAGAGGCGCGTTGATCATGAGTGGAGGAATGGACCCTGAGATGCGAAAGTCACGTGTTTACCTTCCACACTCGGTCGCTCTCATCTCCAGTCTTCCCTACCCACGTCAGCATTGTCCTACAAGACTTGACATGGCCCTCAATCTTGGGCATCGAGCAGGTAGGCTATGTAGAAGCCTGATACCATGCGTGAGTGACATACCGTTTGCCGCGCTACAAAGGTAAACTAATGACTTGTGATAGACGACCTTCGTATTATTTGTTTGCCTGCTCACATTCCTCTTCATTCTATATCATCCTGCTATTGGACCCGCGCATAAACAGCGCATAACGTGAGTGTCAGCTTGCTTGTGCCTATTTCGAGGCTAATCATTCGCGCTATCTGAAGTTGGCAAGCATGGGAGTCGGTAGTATCCCCACAACAAGCCCAGCTACCAACGTCTGGGAATACCGGCTCCGGCTCTGGAAACGGGACGACCAGTGAGCCGACCGGACCTGATGTATCGACAGCGTGGTGGACCAAACCACTTGCCCCTGTGGACGATCCACTTGCAAGTCAGCCTCTGGATCGTTACTCGCCACTCCTTCCCCATCAAACCGGCCGTGAGTAATTTCGAACCGTATGCCTAGACATACGGCTGAGGTTCCGCCCCAGTAACTATGATTACGGTCAAGCCCTGCCTCGTTGACCCCTCATTTACAAATTACTGTGATCCGCGAACGACTAAGGAGCAAGATGCCAAATATGGGAAATGGGTTCGGGTTGAACGTGATATTAACAAACAGGCGAGTATAGTAGTTTCGAAAGTCTTTGAAGCGTGCTCACATATCGGCTTAGGCTGGTGTATGGTGGAACGTAAGTCCCTGCTCACTCTTGTCGTTGTAGTTTTCATTTAAGCGTGTCTTAGTACATCTACTACCGACGATCCCGCCGCCTCGATGTTCCTCTCATTACGGATATACGTATCATCGATGAAGGCAATGAATTCGCCCTTCCAAACGATAACCGGACATGGCATCAAGCAGAGGGAATCCTCACCGACGGTATATATCCTCGGGTTAAAAACCGCCGATTATGGTACACTACTCAAAAACCGTATGCGAACGCTACGAAGGAAGACGAATTAGACGATGTTGTCACAGAATTGGACATTGTATATGGTGATGGCGAGCCGTTCTGGGGATTCGAGCGTGTGCAAGGGCTGATCTTCCCTGGGAAGCCTGGAAAATCACTTCCCGTTTCTTTAGCCATGAGAAAAGGTTTTACAGGTATGTCTGTACTCATTCAATTCAATGTAATACTTAGCGGGGACCGTATTTAGCACCGCCCCGACCGCAGCCTCCTCACTTTCATGCCAACGGCACATACAAGATTATGCAAGTCGCGGACTTACACTACTCTACTTCGCATGGCCACTGTCTCGACACCAAACTTAATCCCTGCGATGGTTTCAACTCTTCGCAGAACCTTCTTGCCAGAGCTTTAGACGCTGAGAGACCGGATCTGGTTGTCTTTAGTGGAGACCAGCTCAACGGGCAACGAACGAGCTGGGACTCGAGAAGCGTTTTAGCCAAATTCGCAAGCGAAGTGATTAAACGAAAGATACCCTGGGCCGCGGTATTTGGAAATCACGACAGTACCACAGGTAAGTGTTCAGCTAATCCGGATGATTCACTCACTAAACTCACCCATAACAGACATGGCTCGAAAGACAATGATGGAACAGTTGATGCATTTACCTTACTGCCTTGCAGAGACAGGTCCCTCAAGTCTTCATGGCGTTGGAAACTACGTTATTCAAGTTAAGAGCTATGACCCGTGAGCACACTTTTTTGCTATCCGTCACTTCCCAACTTATTATCAAGATATTCAGTTCTTCGACACATCTCCTTACACTCTACTTCCTCGACTCAGGAGCGTACCTTCCTAGCAGCCTGGCCTGGTGGAAACCTCCTGACTATGACTATCTGCACGAGTCGCAAATCGAGTGGTTCTTGAGCGAGTCCAACGCCATCGATCCTATTGAGAGGCCGTTCACTCCCGATGGCGCAAAGGACTTAGGCAAAATCTGGCGCAGACAGGAAACAAGCAAGAGAAGGATGGATATAGAAACACGTCAGGCCACAACTGGAGGAAACACATCTGGAGGAAAGCGGCTAGCCAGACCAAACGCGATGATGTTCTTCCATATACCGCTGTGAGCCTCACTTGAATCCCCTCCAAATCTGCTGTATTCTAAACCTACTCTGTCCTAGGAAAATCACGGCTGAGCCAGCTGATGTTAACCCGATGACTTCAAGTAAACTGGACGTTGGGACTCCGGAAAAGTACGGCGGGTCAGCCAAAGATGCTTCGTTCTTTAGCAACGGCGTCCTCAAAGCGTTCGAGGTTCCGGCTACCCAGACCACCAAGGGTATCGGAACAGAAGTCAAGGTTATTGCGAATGGGCACGTCCACACTGCAGACAATTGCCGTCGTGTTAAAGGGGTTTGGTCATGCTTTAACGGAGGAAGTAGCTACGCTGGTTACGGAAAACGTAAGTGTGTTCAACATCCCGCTTCCATCGGTACTAATTTCTCGCTGTTAGTTGGGTTTGATAGGAGGTTCAGGATTTTTCAGATTAGCCAGTACGGCGAAAAGATTGAAACGTACAAGAGAACGGAAACGGACACAATTATAGACCGCATGGTATTGGTGGGTGAAGGCGCCCCTCCTCCATATGAGGGTACCCTGTAGCGTATATGCGCTTTGATGAACAGTTTATTGCATGTTTGAATTGTGCTATAGTGTAACACCATACGTCTGCTTATTTCATTGCGACCGTTTACAAGTACAAAAGCCCCTCCAGCTGTATCGTGCGTCGTGTGCAAAGGGATAAAGACTTTTACCGCCCGCAGCTAGAGGCATTGCGAGTAATCTAAGGTCGATATAAATGTGACTAGTATCGCAAGAAGGTAGCCAAAGAACTTACAGTCGTTCGAGTGCGTGCACTTCGAACCTGAGACACATGATGCACAACCAGAATAACCTAGAGATACCATTAGTTTTTGCTCAGTAGAATAACATTACGAGATGGCCGACCTTGTCCTCCGCATTGACCATACAGGGCGACTGTACATCCTGATGGAGAAATTGTTGTGGTAGGCGGGGTTGTAGTAGTGCTTGCCGACCCTCCGCCAGCAGGTGTGTTACCCGTACCAGCATCCAGCTGGAAGTTCGTGACGGTGACTTGTCCACCAAGCGCGCTCGTCGCATAGTTGAAAATCCCAAACCTATAACCCATAAAGAATTGCCAGGCGTTGATCATAACAAACGGCGACCCGATTGACTTGAAAGTACTCCCATCCGTGCTGTACGAGAAGTTCACGGTACGCGGGCCAGATGGGCGTATATCCGCTGTCGCACGGAGCCAAACAGTACCCCCACTGATTGATGCGCTTGCGACCGCACTGCCTGTGGAGTTCGTGTTCCAATTCGAGTCCATAGTAAGACCACTTATCATTGCTACCGTGTATGCGCCGGAATCGCGGCGCACGCCTACCCACGCAGATACGTCCCGCAGCAATACAAGGCCAGCACGATCACCATCCTTCATGCTGCCATAGTTTAGTTTGATGGTTGCTGTGCTGATTGGGCCAAGAATACGGTGTGAGAGCGTATTACGCGCCTGATAAAGGTCGCTAGTCACAGTCGCCGTCTTGAGGACGAGGCCGGTTCCGACAGAGAACTTGCTCGTGTCGGGGTTGTGATTCCACTCCCATTGAGGGCCAAGAGCGGATCCAGTGAAGTAGTCGACACCAGTGAGTGAGCCTACGGGGTGCGCCGTTGCCGGGTCTGTGTAAGAGTCAGCCCATTTGCCATTGACGAGCTAGATACTGATTTAGAAGGAGGATAAATGGGGTAGTAATCGCAAGCCTACCGTTACCGCAGGAAAGCCGTCTGAACCCCAAGTAACTGGAGCAAGAACTGGAATGCGTCCACCAGGGTACGCATCGATGAACGCCATGTAATACCACTGTCCACCTGGGGTATCCACTAGTCCGCCTTGGTGGGGGTTACCGCCATTTGTGCCTCCAGGGGCCGCAAGGCCTGACACAAGGTTTTTGATTGTGTATGTACCGAACGGGTTGCTGGCTTTGAGAGTGTACTCTCCAGAAGGCGGCTTTGTGAGAAGGATGTAATATACACCGTTACGCTTGTACATGCGTGAGCCCTCAAGGTAACCTACTAGATGTCAAGAGTGTTCCGTTGAGTTATGAGGAAGTATCTTACCAATGTCAGAAGGTGGGACATAGACCTGTTGAGATTTGACCTCCGTTTTGGCGTCGGAAGACAGCTGAGCAACCCATATGTTGTTATTGTATGTGTATGAGACGTACATGGTGCCATCGTCGTCGACGAGTAGCCCGCTGTCGTAGTAGCACTGTTCACGATGTCTTAGACGACGAATGCCGCAGGAGTGCAAATGCGTACCTTGTTTAAAACCGCAAGCTGAGTCCATGGGCCAGTAACAGAAGATGCAGAATAGATGTATGTCTTTGCAAACTCGACACACCCTCCCCAGTACCATGTTTTCTTCTGTGAGTGATAGCCAAAGAACGACGCCCAGATGCCTTTAACGTAAGCCCGCGAGCCCGACGGCAGGCTATACGCAGAGCCGAAGTCGAGCGTTGGAACAGAGTGACCAATATACTCCCAGTTGAACAGATCGTAAGACCTCAAGATAGGTGCGCCAGGTGAATAGTGCATGGTTGAAGAGGAGTAGTAATAGACATTATCGACACGTCGAATATCAAGGTCAGCGAGATCCTGCCAAAGTACCGGATTATTGAACGCGGAAACATTTATGACGAGCGCGGAAAGTGCGCCCATTAAAGTTGCATAGAAACGCACTGCATAGAACTTTCAAGGTTAGTGAGGTGGCTGGAATCAAACCAAGGTTCCTACGCACTGATACAGGCTTTTTTGAGAATTTGCCGAATGCCAAGTGCGATTGGGGTAGACTCTGTCGCTCTGGAGAGACCGTTTATAAAAGCTTACGCCGGGCTTAGAAACACCCGCAAGCCGCGAGTAAATCGCAAGAACCACGGAGCATAAAGCCAGATATGGCATTGAGACTGGACAAACTGACGGACAAGTGGTCCCGAAGCAAGGCTGATAAATGTTTAAGAGCGGTCCGAAACGAAAAGGATTCGCGTCTTAGTTTAATATGATCAGTGAGTAGTTCTGCCATAATTGCACGTAGTCATATGATAACTCACCTTCGACAGATGTTCTACCGACTCTCCAAGCTTCCACAGGGCAATCTGACCGTTCAGGACCTTGATGTTCAAATGGTCCTTGCCAATAAACGTATAGTAATAAGGTTAAGTTCTGAATAGCATGCAGATACAGGTAGAAGTATTGTAGAAGATCCTTGGTTGTTGTATTTTTTATAGCTGACCGATAAGCTCGTTGGCCGTTAGAAACAAGTTTGTCGATTATTTCAAAGTCCAAGGCACCCCATCGACTTACCTAAGCTATAGTGCATGCGATTTCGTACAAATTAGGGCAAATCATTTTGGTTTGGTTCAATCGGAGCCGGGCTAAATGGGGTAAGTAGGTTCGCCCAGCAAATATTGAATGGTTACCTCAGGGAGTTTCCTGACAACTGGGGAAGCTGCTTGGGTAGACTTGCATCCAGTCAAATTCGTTACAAAGAACTACCATCGCATTGAAAAAGATGGGAACGCGTTTTGATAGACCCAGCGAAGACGGTTATTTGAGATCAAGCATGTCGCGCCTTTTGGACTTTCAGTCATGCAAACATTAACCCTACTAATCTATGCTCCAAGAGCGCATCGGCGAAGCACTTGTTAGGTTCATAAGGTATATTGCAACGTAATGCTAGAGGCATGGCTCCTTCGCGAGAAAAGAACACACCGAAACGGCACCTTTCGCTTTCAGGCCGTACGTACGGCAGGAAGTCGCCCAGCAACATCTGCATCAGCTAGCATATCCCCTACTGCATTCGCCACTGCGCCCTCTCGAGCCCTTTTCTGCTCCATAACCTTTCGAACAATCTTTCCGCGCAAATTCATGTTCATCGCGTCGTTACGATACTGCGATGGTCGGAAGACCCGCATACGGAAGTTAGCTCGCAGCTTCATGACTTCCTCGCGTCTGAATTTCCTGTTAAGATATTCGTCCCGCGCCTCTCGTTCCTTCGCATCCATGTCCTCATGCGCCTGAGGGAAGTAGAATGGCTCCTCAAGGCCAACGACGGCTCGTTTGTAGGTGTCTTGTGCAGATCCCCAGCGGCCTAGGGAGAAGGTGCTTCTACTTCGTTGGATATCCGCGATTCGGTTATCGGTGCGGATATATGTGGTCCGTACACCGTACATCGACAGCAAATACCCGCGAATATCAAGTTTTGTAACGGACTGGGGTACGCGGAACGTCGCCTCGAACGGGTTGTATGGTTCGCCAGGAGGAGTGTAGTTCCGTACAAGGCGGAAGATGATATTCGGTAGATAAATGCGCTGTCCAACAACCTGTGCTTCTTCTAAGGAAGTACTCTCCGCGTTGGCGTTGGGTGATATTTGCTTGGTTCCACGGACTCTTCGTCGTTTCGCGTTAGTACGCTCAAGCCACTCCTCTTCCGATAGCTCGCGCAAGCCGCCTGGACCTTCGACGGTGAGTTCGCCACATGCTTTGAGACGATTATAAGTCGTCTGTTCAACGTCAGAGAGTATGGAACCATCCTCGACTTTCGCAATCGACTCGGGAAAACGTTTACGTCGAATGCGCACTGCTCTAGGAGTGGATGACACTAGTGCTGAACCAACAACCTTTGGCGGTGGTACTCCCGTGGAATGGAGACGGCGAAAGATCAGGCCTGGTAGATTCATGGTTGAGGGAAGCAGCGACCAAAATGTAGGGACAGCAACTGATGATCACGTGGCCTTGAGTGTGGTCCTGAACTCAACCACTTCCAGCGATATGGACCAAGTAAGCTGTTTATAGAAAACGAATTGTGCATCTAACGAGAATACTCAGGATAGCTTCAGGTCGTTGTTGAATTCTTCAGCGGCTTCTGCTAGTAACATTGGCAAATCCAAGGCATACAATCGCGGCTCGTTGCTAGCGTCGGGCCCGCCCCAAATAAAGTAAGTAGCCGGCTTTGTCTCAGTCTGAGCTACTCTAACGAGCATGTCCCTCAGGAAATCTGAGTCTTCTGAATCTACGTTTAAGCCCCGAAAGGTCAAGAAGCTCGCGGATTCTAAATATCGAGACCGAGCGTCGGAACGCCGTGGAGGTATTAATGAGTACGCTGAGGTATGCCCCACCGAGACAATCATTAAGACGAAGATTAAATTAATGCGCTGTCTGTAGGTAGAGGGAATTTTGCAGGAGTTTGAAAAGCGGACAGTGGGCGAAGACAAGGATGTTGTAAGTACCTACATGCAGCTTCAACAGCACTACCAAACACTCGTCAAACTAGGTAGAGGAGCAACGGAAGTACTTGGGTGGTGACGCAGCTCATACAGTTTTAGTTAAAGGTAACAACGTTCATGGCCCTATAATCGTTTACTTATTTCTTGCTTGAAAGGACTCGACTTTGCTCTCCTGGAGCAAAACCGTGCTCGTGACGAGGCTCGCGAAGATTTGGACGACGATCTAGAATCAGCCTTCCTCGGAAATCCAACGACGTCCGACAAACCCCCCATATCCGAACCCCCCGCCAACGGGACCAAAAAGCGGACCAGAGCCGAGCTGTTGGCCGAGCTACAGCGATCTCGTGCCGAAAACTCAGACTCGGTGGAACAGCCTGCCAAGGCGCCAACGAGAGAAGAAGAACTTGCAGCACTCGAACGAGCCAAACAGGCTGGAAAATTCAAACCGATTGGCGCAAGCACGTTCGCTCCCGTCGAAAAGAAAAAGAAAAAGAAGAAAAAGGTTCCAATAAATGGAGACGTCAAGGACCCGGCGGGCTCGAAGGACGAGAAAGGGAAGAAAGGGGAAAAGGAAAAGGATTCTGGACGCGATGGAGAGGCAAGCGCCCAGCCGCAAGTCTCTGGACAAAGATCCGGGCAAGTTGCCCTTATCCACACAGAGGAATCCTCAGCAAACGAGATAACGCCCGCCGAACAACCATCAGCCTCCGAACCTATCCCAGTCTCCGTCCCAGCACCCCCTCCAGCAGAAGATATCGAAGACGCCGACCCATTTGCTGACGCGGGCGATTACGAACCCGATTATGGTGGCGACAGTGACGCCGAAAGCAACAAATCCTTAGAAGGAACACCACCTATATCTTCCGCTCCTATCAAGCGTAACTGGTTCAACGAGCCAGAGCCAGAGCCTACCGCTGCGCCAGTTAAACCGCCCACTCCACCTCCACAGACTGTAGTAGAGACGGAGGAACATGCACCGCCAAAATCAACCCGACTCGAGGGTCTGTCATCTTCTGCTATGCCCTCCGTTTCAGAGTTTCTTGCGATGGACAAGGAGGAGGCAGAGAGGGAAAAGAAACGTGCAAGGAAAGAAAAGAAGAAAAAAGGCGGAGGATGAGCTGTTCGTGAGTACCTGGGTTCAACCAGTCCTGGAGAGATATGTCGTATAACTCATGGCCGCATTCAACAGGAGGATCCAGACACTGTACGAATGTTGGGCATTGCTATATATATTTATAATCCTTGCTTTCAAATTGGTAAATTCGCTGTGACGTCACATAGCTCACATGTTGACTGCTGTGAATTCTCTGGCGAATGATCGGCCTACTGATTGCGATCAATGTTAGGTATATAAAGTGAAAGCTGAACTGGTGCTAGCTAACCCTCGGCGCCTTTGATTTAAGTCGACTGGTCATTCCAGGGATATGGCTGAAACAACCGGACGCTACACATTGTTTCATGCATTGGTGCGTACAAGGTGTATGCCGTACAAACGCCCAACTTACTCTTTGCAAAGAAATGCGGCTCGTTGCTTCCTCTGGTTGCACTTCGCGCCTTGAATATTCCCCATGAGGTTGTGCTGTGTGATTTCAAGGAAACAACCCAAAAACAAGGCCCAAACTATGAGCGATTGCTCAAAGTAAACCCGTTGGCGCAGTTCCCGACTCTTATTACTCCTGAGGGATTCGTGATGACTGAAATGACTGCTATTATTTTATGTGAGTCGCTGGTAATCAGCGTCCGCGTTAGCGGAAGACCCACTAATTAACTATTATTTCAAGTCCTGCAGGACCGTCATGGCAAAGGAACACTGTGGGATATACACAACTTAACCACTTCACAACTTGCTGCCTTCTACCGCTGGCTTATATTCATTCCGGCTAATTTTTACCCGGCTGTCACGATAGGCGAATTTCCTTCGCGCTTTGTACGTGTCCCCGTTGGTGGAGGTGTTGATACAAAGACCGTCGAAGGTTGGATCACTGCCGCTGCAAACACTCGAAGGGGCGATATGTGGAACATCATGGAGCGGAACGTGCCTGAGAATCTGGGCGATGGGATATTCGTACTTGGTACGCATCAGCCTACCTTTTTAGATGTGCTCTTGGCACTTATAGCACACTTTATGGAACATGTCGAGTGAGTGCGGATCGTACCATGTATCAATGTCCGACGCAGCTAACGAGTAGTATGAAGAGATGATTTCACATGGCTGCCGAAGACATGCCCGAGACTTTTCAGGTCAGTCGTGGCAACACTTGAAGTAGAAGTTGTCAAGAATACGTTTATCGAGAACAATTTCACCCAATACTTGGCCACCAAGAGAAGCGCTTGAATGCGAGTTCGGCCTATCTTCAAGTGACACGGGCTTTTCTCCACTCTCGCTCTTCGTTGTGTGCTATACACAGATGTACTTGCTACTGCCAGATATCCGCATACAGGAGCTCAAAAACAAGTTTAGTATAGTGCGCATGAAAAATAAACGTCGGACGTCATTGCTACAGCTATTAGAAGACATTGAACCATGCGGTCTCATCACCGGTTGGCTTTCGGGCCAAGCCATCATACCACAAGTTCCCCAATCCTTATAAAGGTGAACGGACGGTTACACATCTAAACCCAACGCCCACGATGAGCAACAACAAAGCTCCCTACGTTTTATTCCACGCACAAGTATGTATGCTCAATTATAGATTACTGTGATATATTTCTCATCCGAAATCTGTTCGACTTTGTTCACATAGGGTACCGGGTCGACCTTCGCTCAAGCTGTTCTTCGCTTGCTAGATATACCTCACGAATTGGTTACCTGCGACTACGAGGAAACAACTCAAAAGAAAGGCCCAAATTATGCGCGCCTCATCGAGGCTAATCCGCTTGCACAATTTCCGACCATGGTCACTCCAGAGGGGTATGTTGTGACTGAAATGACCGCGATTGTATTGTGTAAGGATAATTTCCTTGTGTGTTTACTTCAATATTAAAGCGATACAGCAGATCTTCAGGACCGCCACGCAAACGATACACCTTGGGACATCCGTGCGCTCACACCTTCACAACTCGCTGCATTTTATCGCTGGTTTATTTTCATTCCTGCTAACGTATACCCGGTGATAACTATTGCCGAGTTTCCTTCGCGTTTCCTTCGCGTGCCTACGGATGCGGGAATCGATCCAAAGGCGGTGGAGGACTGGGTTAGCAAGGGAGCGTTTGCGCGACGCGAAGATCTTTGGAAGATGATGGAGCGAGAAATGACTCGGGAGTATCAGGAGGGGAGGTTTTTGCTAGGGACAGAGCACCCAACCTTCTTAGATATATTTGTAGCGCTCGTGGCTCATTACACCCCTCACCCAAGGTCAGTCGATTGGTTGGCAGCCGAGGCATATACTTAACTTAGTTAGGTGTTCGTGGCTCGAGGAAAACTGCCCCCAATTAGTTAAAGGTGTAAGGGCGACGCTTCAAACCAGTGTTGTAAAAGATGTCTTTCGTGAGAACGAGTTGGACGATTTTCTGTGACTATGCTTCTCAGTGATGTTGTTTCTAGTTCGGTCATCTGTGTTGTACGATCGTCGAGCTAATAGACTCAAACTTGAACCATGTCCGTTAATGCTGAGTGACCAGAGTCATCGTGAAGCACAACGAGACAAGAAGAATTAGGGGTATATGCGCCATGTTCTAGCGTATGGGAGGCCGAACGACTAAAACGGATTAGTTCATTTTATTGCTTTTTGACGTATCCAAGTAGTAACAAGAGAGTTTGGGCTACCGGAACGATGTCATGCACACACGCGACCAGGACTGTCTTTCACCGGGATCTATACTCAGCCGTGTGCTACCTCGATATCCTAGGCAAAGTTACGTGGCACAAGAGGAGAATATTTCGAGGTAACTCGCGGCTCATGCACATCTCTAAAGTCCGACCAGCGTCCTTGAGGGTACACGTCCGTGTTATATAGCACTCCTCCCTTCACACTGACATATATTCGGTCCATTTTATCTAGTATTTGAAGGAATAAACGAAGTACAAGAGATGTTCTCAACCTGTTTAGGAGTGGTTTCACTTCCGAGATCACGTGTGCGGGCGGCCCCTATTTGTGCCGAGCGAACCAAACTCCAGCAAACCGTCCAACACGTGAGATACGCGAGCTGCGTAAAGGCGACTGGCTTGGTGCATGGCAGTCTGGTCGTGTTGCTGTACGCATATACGCTTCGCTTTCCCTGTTCTCGTAGCCGAAACCACGTCTACGGCGGTTTGTTTTCGTCGGCGCAAATAGGGGCCGCTGCACACACGTGATCTGAAGCCTCTGGCTTTCGCGGTCCAAAAGGTATATAAGCCCACCTTCGCGCTCCAGCTGCTCCTCCAAGCTGCGGCCTCCCTCCCTCCCTCCCTTCGTTCCCTCGTAAAAAAAATCGCCTCTTAAATCCTCTCCCCT
This sequence comes from Ceratobasidium sp. 392, assembly GCA_019677385.1. Lineage (NCBI taxonomy): Eukaryota > Fungi > Basidiomycota > Agaricomycetes > Cantharellales > Ceratobasidiaceae > Ceratobasidium > Ceratobasidium sp. 392. Next base: position 20,494 of record WSLO01000294.1, read on the forward strand.
CCTCCATATCGCATCCTCCTCCACCCTCCCATCTACTAACCTGTCTT
>WSLO01000295.1:0-20508 GCA_019677385.1 Ceratobasidium sp. 392
GCTTGAGCGGCAGCAGTAAGAGTATCCGCGACTATGGAAAGAGACTTTGATGCTTCATATAGTGCAAGTTTGCTGGAGAGAATATTGGGGTCAAAGTCTGGAGATCGGTAACCGGAGGGCGAGGGGGTTGTATCCGAGTCGTGGCTTCGGTCTGAGTGATGTAGTGAGTCGGGAGTAGAGCTTCCCGAAGGCGTTTGCGTAGAGGACATGTGAGAATATAGTGGTATGTAACCTGTGGATATTATGTTGGAAAGTCGTGGTTGAGATGGTGAGGCTGAGTCGAGTGGCTACAAATGTGGCTTTGAACCCTGAGTGAAAACTTTAAATATAAGCGCCGGTCTCATGCTCTGAACGATCGAAGCGCGCGACTCCGATATAAAAAATTAGCGCGCATTGCGAGGCCCGAAACCTCAAACTTCAGGTATATGTATAGAATAGCAAAAGCGTTATTCAAACGCTATTCGAGGCGATAGGATTGCGTTTGTCTTACATACTGTTTCTAACCCTGGTAGCTTATTTACCTGTGGGCCGGTTCCTTAGTGCTTTTAGTCCTTCTTCACCATAATCTTCAGTAGTTAGATGCATCGACGAGTAGACTCGAATAGCAGCCGCATACATCAACGATTCCGCGAGCGAGAGATAAATACACCAAGTATAAGGCTCGCCATGAGGAGGGGTCTACGTCTTAACCCGAAATTCACGAGCTCGTTGGATGTGAATTTATGCCTAGGGTATATTGGTGACAGCGAACACGCTGATCCGTAAGGTCTCTGGTGTACATTGCCTTCTAGCCGCTGAGCGATGGGGTCGTCGCGCAGTTTACGTTGAAGCGCGCAAATCCGGCGATGCAAGTGGCGAGCAGTTTTCAGAGAGATTGTGTTGAGGTACAAGAGCTGCACATCAAAGTGTTGTCGGCGAGAAGGTCGAGCGGGCCGACATGTTAAATCACAGTGAGCAACATTGCTACATCTTCGCATATATACTGCCCTGTGAACAACTCTAGTCGCATCAAGTGTATCCGCGTTTCTGTGATGACGATGCTCGAAATTTGTAATAGGTGGGAGCCGTTCGAATATGTTTCGTAACTATGCCAGTCTTCTAGCTGAAGAGGTCTTGCTTTGGCCTGCTACGTCTCTTTCGTATAAAATCATGCGTCTAACGCCTTTGTGCCACTCAACGTTTCGCTCATCAGGGTTTTTTGGAACATTTGCCGCTAAATGGTTGATCAAGCGGCCCACCTTGTTTAGGTTCTCAACGGCGGGACGACCGTGTGTTTGTGCGTGAATTTAGGGTCTTATGTGAATCCACTTCCGCTATGTGTTCAATTACGGACATTCTGGCGAGGTTCAAAAAGCATGAGGCAGAGTCGAGGATGTAGGTATTCAGCGTTCTGGCGCCTCGTTGGTGTAACACGGCTGTGACTGCCACAAACCGTTGAAGAGTAACGAGTGTGATGCCTGGTGAGGCGCGACTATAGTCTTGGTGTTTCCTACAACGTTCTTCACAGTATCTACATGTACAATGACGTATATTCAGCCGTATTTATTGAGTGCCTAGTGCAAGGTCTGCATCCCTGTTCTCGGCTAAATCTTAGAGTTACTGCATTGCATCTTGTGTGAGTCTGAAGTTGCAAGTCCCCAGTGACTGTCGAGTTCATTGACATTAGAGCTAGATCATGCGTGAACTAAAGGCAAAGAAAAAACTTACGCAATCTGACAGCGTGGATCACAATAGATGGCCGAGCTACATTTTCCGCACACGTAACCTGTTTTCAACGCCCTTGAGACTATCCGCGCTTGAAAACACCGGGGGTATGCGCACTTCTGTCGTAGCTGATCTCCCGTCCTTAGCGAGCCTCTGTATCGGTGCCAAATCGCCATCATCCTAAAAATGTCGGTTGATGACTGTTTCTTCTTGACGGTAGCCTCATCTTGGTCGGCTTGGTTATTCGTATCTTCCCTAATCGCCCTTGGATTTGTGTTCATCCTTTCGATCCACGCCCCCAAATGACCAAAGACCTTGTCCCATTCAATTTTTGAGTCATGAAAGAGTTCAGGAGAGGCCGGCACCGACTTCTCGATCGCTTCCTGTAGCTCGCCGAGTTCAAGAAGGACTTCTTCGAACAGCTCTGTGTTTTGGAACTCGTTACCTGTTTTTTATACACTATTTATTCGGGACCTTGACCAAATTTCAATACGTTCTCTCACCATCATCGAGTACAAGAAAGAGAATGCGTCCAGCAAGGCTGATGAGCTCGGTGTCTGCGAGTATCTGTGCAAAATCACGCTGCACCTTTTGGTTTGATATTCGCTCTTGGATAGATCTGAAATAGCTATGTCAGTGATTGAGACTACATTCGATTCAAGAACCTGACATGAGATAAGCAAAAATCGGCTCAGCTAAGTATCTGACTTTGTCGTGATCTGATGCCGGTATTCGACCTCGGTGGTCAAATATCAACCACAACAATCGAAGAGACGTATGCAGAGTTTCCATAGGCTCCCAAAGAATAGTTGAATGATTAAGATCGGAGAGATGTAGCACAAATCTAACTAGTTCGGCCATAAAACTGATGGGAAGTGTTTTGGTACTCCATCCATCGTGATGCCACAGATAGACTAAGTTGGAAAGAGCTTCAGATATTGCTCGGGTGTCTTCCCAGTTGAGAAAGCGATCGCTACTTTGAGGCCAGCTGAAGGAGCTATCAATAGCAGCCATGCAAACAGGCTGTAAGATTTGCCGATCTCGGTCAGATCCTGCAAGATAAAGTCTAAATCCAAGCTCCTGCAAGCACAAAAAGAGCATCCGGATCCTATTTGTAGCCAAGCATATTCCACAAAACTCAGTAAATTTATTTATCATTATTGTTTCACTCACTTATCATTCTTCAAGTCCTGCATTTGTATCGCATGCATAACAAGAAGGAGAAGCGAGCAGCCAGGGAGCATGCCACGCGCACACAGTTCAAAAAACTTGTCCCGATCACCCCAAAGCCCAAGAAAAATTACCGAGTGAAAGAGTTCTCTAGCTGATTGCTTGGCGAGGAATTTGGGTCCGAGAAAAAGCTTGCAAAATTCTTCAAGCTCTGTGTTATTTGCGGAGGCCCTGCTTGCCCTGTCCAGAGCCGCAAAGGCCGTAGCTTGGAAGATATCGTGTTCAGTTGTGTTTCGCTGCAAGTACCTAGACATTTCTCCCTCGGCGCCGGCTGCCTCCAGGACAGTACAACAGATTAGATGAAGTAGATGACGAATACATAAAAATCCATAGTAGTGTGAGAAGATCGTGATGTTCTGCCAGGATAGATGCGCTAAGTGGGCACATTACCAGCCGCTAAGTTACAATTTCAACTTACCTCTTGCGGAGTTGCGGAATTCATATACTTCGACAGTGTCGTAATTATCAGGGATACATCCGCAAACACAAGTGTGGTAGCACCAGTAGAGCCAACATTTGAGTTTAGGAGATATAGAGAGGTTTCCATGATTTCCAGAGGAGGTACTTCATATACTTTAGCGAAATCCTCAACTTCTTCCTGCGAGGTTTTGGGTGTGCGCAGCTCAAATTTAATTAGAGAGTATTCGTCAAATGATGAACCCCATATAGATTCCGTCATCCAAGGAAATCCGAGAGACATGTTGCCAAGCCGAGTAACTTCTAGTATTTGGGTAAAAGTAGCAAGACCACTGGATTGCGAGGAAGATGTTGGCCGTGTTGAGTAGCAAAAGTAGTTAGATCTGTTGCTAAGGTGGAAAGCGCTCGGCAGCTGCCGGGCTAAGCGCCACAGACGTCAAGCTCTACTTGCTGACAACATGATGAGGCTCCGTGCAGCTCTCCCAGGTGGGACAAGCTGCTTCTGCACAAGCCATTAGCTAGTGATATCTGGGAGACTTCAACCCAATCCTGATCAATGATTGGTGCCCGAAGTTCGAGATCATACCATAAAGCCACACAGCACTGTTTATCTGAGAAATTACTTCCTGGTTCTGAACATTTCAAAAATCATAACTTAAGCTTAGTTATCCAACTAATAGTACACCGTGTCTGCGTATATTCATCATGGACAATATTAATGGAGCTTAGGGAAAGGTCGGATCGCATGGAACTTTACCTTACAGGAACAATCCCTTGAGAGCGGAATACTCATAGCAAGTATATATACAACCCATCATGACCGGACACACGTTCGACCACAGACTATGACGGATCACCATGCGGCCTACAGTGCAGCTTGTGAGAATCCGCCGTCGCGAGCTGCCAGTGGCTGTTCATAACGGATTGTTTTTTAATATAGGAATATGAGGTCAACTGCACATGGAATTGCTAAATGGGACTCACCCGCGTTGGCAGTTTAAATCACAATAGGCTATCCTGTTACACCTCCCGCACGCATACTGAGCCTTGAGCATTTCCGGTAGTTTATGAACTGTATCGAAGCACCGAGGATATGCGCATTCCGGTGGCGGGCAATGGCTGATTTTTATAACAGGCGACCATTCAGCCCACGCTTCGAACATGCTCCACAAGCATTCTGTTTGCCAGTCCCCACGAGCATCAATCGGGCCCACCACATCTCTTTCGGACGAGGTCATACGTTCAACGACTTTACACCATTCGATTTTTGAGTCACCAAGGAGTTCCGGAGAGGTTATTACCGATTGGTGGATTATATGACCTGTATTCTTGAGTTTTTTGAGCATTAAATCGAGCAGCTCTGTGTTTCTGAACTCATTTCCTAAATCAAGTTGGTTAAAAGTAGCGGAAAGGCTAGATTTTTTTTTACCTTCGTCTATGACCAGAAGTAACACGCGGCCAGCAAGGGCAACAAGCTCGACGTTTGCGAGCATCAACGCAAGAACGTATTGATCCTCATCTGTCAGTACATGTTCCTTCTGAATAACCCTGCGTTAAGAATTATATAAGCCAGACATACGTCTACTTTAAAAACACGCACCCCAAAAACATAAAAATTGAGGCAGTATATGCCCTGATTCCCCCGTGGTCAGTCACCGGGATTCGGCCTCGACGTTCAAAAATTAACCACAGGAGCCGGAGGGACGTATACGCCATATCGATCAGCTCATGTAAGTGCACTTCTGGATCGCGTATCGCCGTACGATGTACAAAGCTGGATAGTTGAGTCACCAGGTGCATGGGAATGAACCTGATGTTGAAAGTCTCTTGTTGCCACACGACTAGGAGGCCAGAATACGCTTCAGCGATTGTGCGGCTATCAGCCGAATCGACGTAGCCCTGGAAGGCATCTGGCAAGACTATGTGCTTTTTTACTGGAAATACGCACACGGGTTGCAAGACTTGGCGATCACGGTGGGATCCTACCAGATACAGTCGGAGGGCAAGATCCTGAAGATATAAGTAGCTCCTACGGGTGCTTTGGCGATGGAAATCATGAGTGGCAACGCACTCACATATCGACCATAATCCACTCACCTATCCCGATCGACCTCGGTTGGTAGCGACTCCAAGCTAGCTAGAAGGAGCAACGAACAGCCCGGGAGCAAACCGTTCAAACAGAGTGTAAGAAATGAGCCTCGGTCTCTCCATAACGTGGAGATAAGAAATGCCACATCCGTATCGCCCAGCTCAGCTCCGAAGAAACTAGCGAAAACACCATAAGGCTGCCCAAACGAGGCATCATTTTCTGGTATCCTGCTTGCTTTGTCTAACGCTGTGAAGGCTATGATTTGAGATAGTTGAGTCCAACTCGCATTTCGGGGCAAGGATTTTAGAGCACCAGCTAAAAGATTTGTTTCCCTGAGAATTGAGACACAAGCAATGTGAACGAGATGGCGGATGCACAGAAAACCATAATAGTATGTAAAAACCTGTTTTGATTAAGATTTCTTAGTCGAAAACACTCCATTAAAACGGCTACGAACGGCCGAATCGATATTCTAGGTGCTCACGTTTCGCTTGCTTGCGTTTAGATATTTCCGTAGTATCGAAACTAGCTCGCCAAGACCAAAACTCGAGGCAGATCCAATGATATCAGTTCTCGGATCGAAATAGAAGAGCGAGGCCTCCACAAGGTTTACAGGGACCAGTCCCTCATATGCTTCAAAGAATTTTGAAACCTCCGTGTCCACAATATCGGATGGGCGGGGCTCAAAGTCACGAGTATGGTAATCGTCAAATCTTGGGCCCCAGATGTTCTCATCAGCATCCATCAAAGTAGAGCCAGCGAGTTATGCAAGGAGTACAGTAGTCTCATGAGAAGAATAAACAATATATCAGGCCCCGCGAACAGATGCGAATTCGGTACAGGAATTATCGCCAAGCGGCTGAGAAGAGTGATATGAGCAAGTAGTTGGAAGGTTAGCCGATCCTGCTTGTACCACTAGACTCGGTGCTTGGTTACAGGACGTGGTCGGGACCAAGCTACAGTGACAGGTTGTACCTGGTGATGTAACGATCTGGTTACCGCTGGCACTTGTAAGGGCTTACGTCAGCTCGGGTTGACGGAGTCCGACGACGTAGTGTCACTTGCCTAGTTTCGTTCCGAACCACTTGTGACAGCGTACTCTTTAGATAGCGCATACATTATCTCCTTTTCTCACAACCACACCGTACGCATTCGAAACATACATCCGTCAACCAACGCATTCATCGGTGACTCAATCTCGTTCGTGTAAGAGTTTGAAGCTTTCATAAACACCTTTGATCACCCAGGAGACAGGGTACCGCTAAATCATATACTGTAGGGCCACACTTGATAGATGTATCTATTTTTGGTCCAAAGAGTACCGAACGCCTGAACCGCACCGACTCATTCTAACATTTTAGGAGCTTTAATGTATTCTAGCTGTTTGCGGTGATCATAATTGATTCGGGCCTACGTACGAAGATTATCCAATAATGATAGGTATGCTACTCTACGTGCTACGTTGGGCCATCTAGTCTCGATAAGCTAATGGTACACTGTGTTCATCTTGAAAACACAAATTTGTTAGAATCCATGAGAGGTCTGCGAAGGATGTTAGAACCATTTGTCCAAATAAACTGACACTACGCACTCACATTCCTCATAGTTTCGAGTATCAATTGAGCTTGGTGATGTCTCATTGTCTAGTTATTTGCACTCAGATTTATGTGAGGCCAAGTCTATGAATCCCCAATGACTTCCGACACATAATCGATACGTTTTATATCAAGGATTAGACACCTGGCTCGAAAGAGATTGTAGATCACTCACGCCTGTTGGCACACCAGACCACAGTATTGAACTCCCTCGCATTTGCCGCACATATGAGGGAACCTAAGCGCCGCGTATGTGTACTTCCGGACGCATCGAGGGTATGCACAAGTTCGTAATCGCCGCATATTCTCCAACGAACGAGCAAATTTGACCCAGGCTTGGAGCGAGTCGACCAGATATTGAGCCTTCTTCTGATCCTTCTTGAAGGATAGAACGTTCATGTCCACATACATAGGAATGTGCCAAAAACCTTACCCCACTGGATACTGGAATCGACAAAAAGCTCCGGGGCTGTATGAATCGATTCGTTCATGACCTTTTCTAACGTAGCGAGTTGGTAGACGTTGAACATGTCTACCCCTTCAGTATCCGCAAACTCGTTTCCTGAATTCAATGCTTAGATTTATAATTTTATAACTAGAAGTAGCCTACATACCTTCCTCTATGACAGTCAGTAGTATGCGTCCCGCTAAGCTTACAATTTCGACATCAGCGAGCATTTCAGCCAACATCCGCTGTTCGCTTTGGGTTGATACATGGAGCCGCTGTATTTCTCTAGATTAGGCAAACCGTTAGAAGTCCAAACGATGGATGTATGAAAAGTACGACTAACTCGAGGAATCCAAAGATCATATACTGTACTGGCAAGAGAATAACGTCGTCCCAGGACTTCGGACACCCTCCCGGGAGTCAAAGATACTTGTGCCTATCCTCGGGTTCAGACTCTTATTCTCTAAGACTTGACGCAGTGCTTATCAGTACTCATTGACACAAGAAGCCAGAATATCAACTCTGGTTTAGTTGAAAATTTTAAATGTCAAAAATGCATTTCGAGGGTTTCGGGTCCTGGGACCGACGTTATTCTCTTGCCAGTACAGTACAGTGGGCCACAAATCAAATGGGACACGTGACCCACTCGACTTAAAGCTGCTGCGACGGGCTGTGTAGGCCGAATCGTATATAGGTCAAGTAATAAAGAATGGCTGTATATGTTATGAGAACATCCCAAAGAAAAATCATGCTGCTAGCTTAAGATGCTGGCGTTGTAGCTGTTACTTAGTGGTTTTGTTTGTCCCACTTGTTTTGATGATGACTAATCAGAAATGCGTGCGCACGACGAATCCGAGCAGAACAGACAAATATATTATCACAAACATAACAGAAATTAATACCGAGTGTTCCCCCCCTTAGCAGCAATTAGTTCCTCCACACGAGACACCATAGAATCATACAAAGTATCAATATACGACTGGGGAATACATTCCCACTCCTCCTGCAAAATCTCCCACAAACCATTGGCACTAGTTGGCAGGCAAGGACACATACGAACCTGGCGGTCCAGATAGTCCCATACATTCTCAATTGGGTTCATATCTGGACTGTTGGCGGGCCAGGGAAGGAGGGAGATACGACGGTTGTCGATCCAGTCACGTGTATGTCGGGCTGTATGCTTTGGATCGTTGTCGTGTTGGAAGATGGCACGACGAGGGGGTATGGAATGCTCACGTAGGGTCCCTAGGAGCTGCTCCCGCAAGATTTCGGTGTACCGCACAGCTGTAAGCCGACCGTCGATACGATGCAATCGGCCCACCCCCTGTGCAGTAATGCACCCCCAGACCATGATGCTCCCCCCGCCATGTTTCACGGTCTTGCGGGTATAGCGAGGGTCTAGGGACAGGCCTGGGCGCCTCCAGCAGCGGACAGGGCCATCGCTGCCGAAAATCTTGAATTTTGACTCGTCCGAGAAGAGAACCCGGCGCCAATCACGGGCTGACCAAGTTGCGTGGTCTTGAGCCCACTCGCGACGAGCTTTCAGGTGGCGGGTGGTAAGCAGAGGAACACGCCGGCGGGCGTAGTTATATATACCAAGCTCACGCAGGCAACAGCGGACAGTCTTGGTTGAGACGTGGGGAAAATAGTCCCGGCGGAGCTGGACTGCGGTTGCAAGCCGGTTTTGAGACAACGAAAGCGCGGCAAATTTTGCATCGGCAAGCCGCAATTTGCGAGGACGACCCGACCGAGCTCGGTTGGAGTGGTAGCTGCGAGTCTTTGCCCAGTTCTGACATGTACGAGCGACAGTCGAGTGAGGGATGCCGAGTTTGGCACCAATCAGTCGGATGGTCAACCCAGTCTCGCGTAGGGCCAAGATCCGCGCTCGAGTCTTGGGGGAGTATTGCGGACCACAACTGGGCATTGTACGAGAGCGTTGTGTGGGTCAGAGTTGACCCAGCCCGCTTTAATAGCCATAGCGAGGTGGTCGAGAGCAGGAGAGCTGTAAATAATTAGTCAGCCACATATCAAATGGAACAATGAAAACGTTAATTCCCCCTATTTCTCCTCAACGTCATTCTCAATTAACAAGATATTTCGCAGCAAGAAACACGTCACTTAGGCAAGTACTTTTTATTATTCTACGTCAGTACAATTCAGCCTACACGGCCCGTCACAGCAGCTTTAAGCCGAGTGGGTCACGTGTCCCATTTGATTTGTGGCCCACTGTACGCGTAGTGCCTGACATCGTATTGGTCGGCAGTAGGTATGCGGCCCCGGCCCTCCAGAAGCAGCCACATGAACTGATGACAGATACGACAAAGATCTATCAACTCCTTGGTCGTTACTAAAGCATTGTTCATGGCTACATCTGAGAAAACCTGGACCTCAACTTTGAGCCAAATTGCTCTATCTGGCTCTTTGAGGCTCTTTGGGCTCTTTTAAAGAGCCCAGTTGCTCTTTGATGCAGTGTAGAAATCAAGTTGTACAAGAAATATGATGTATTTGAAATTCTTGAATATACATTCCATTTTGGGCTTAACTTTTGAACAAACCATAAGATAATTTTCCCTTCTAGGCAGATGGCACTATATGCTACAAAGTACCCCCAGGTGTGCAGGCAGGGTGGTACATGGGCACTGTGAGGGCAGGGGAGCAGCAAAGTGCAGGAGGGCTGAACTTTGGCTGTCTGAGGGGTACACTTTATGTGTAAAGAATAAATGAGACTGCATATATGCGAATTTCAAATTCATGAATTTTGGATATGTGATAGAGGCTGTGCTCAGCTATCTAAACATGTCTTCAGAATCCAAATTGGGTTAGAATTGGGTGAGCAAATTGCAAAATACTTTCCGAGACCCGAGTCTTTTTGATCCATGTGTGGCTGTGCATTTGCTCTTTTGCTCTACAGGTCTTTTTTTGGCAGGCTCATTTAGATCTTTGGCACACTCCTACTCATTTATTGCAGCCTAAAGAGCCATGACTCAAAGGGCTCATTATAGACCCACTTTGCTCTATTCTCATTTACTGCTATAAAGCGGTCTTTGAGCCCCCTCCTTCCTCCTGATGTAGATGTTGAACAAAATCGGCTAAATAGGACATGAAGCCCGTAGGAATTGCTTTGACAATCGACCTGGTTCCTTTCCACTCAAGGAAAAGATCACAATATAATTGACAGGTTGTATCGCTGTCTTGAGGCTCCACAAAGCGGCAAACAGAAGGTCTCCACATGTAGTTTTTCTCAGCAGCAGACATGCAGACGTATGGAAGCACTTGTCAATCTTGGTAAGATCCAATTAAATACAGACGAGCGGCAAGGTCGTGCAAACCTAAGAAATTTGAGGCATACCTATTGTAGAAAGCTTGTGAGTGGTAGAACACGTACTTCAAGACTATTCTACTTACTCTTCTACTTCCTTAGTGGGTAGCAGTTCCAGGATAGCGACCAGAAGAAGCGAGCATTCAGGGAGAAGTCCATTTGAGCAAAACGACAGAAGAGAGGCTCGATCCCCAGAGTATCTTGTTGGTATCCAAGGCACACTGTCCCCAAAGTTCTAGACTTGAAACGAAGCTGGGGTGAGTAAATACCGAGCAAAGCTTTTTCCATGAGGAAGGGGACGTTGCTGCCTGACTGGCTTTCTCCAGTGCAGCAGATATTTTAGTTAAGTCTAGCCCCGGTATAATTCGTCCTGTAATCACAAACTCGTCCATGATACCCGTCTCCCTGATGACCGTGATGTAAGTGAGATGAACGAGGTGGCGGACACATAAGAATCCGTAATAGTTCTTGAGAATTCGCTGCATTTAATTAAGGTGAGTGAGGTGACACCACGTAGAGCGACTATGAGCGATAATGAAAGGCTTAGTAGCAAGGCTACGTGAACGGAACTCACCTCATGGTTTATCGCGATTCGGTACTTCCAAAGGTTGGTTGACATATTGTCAAATCTAATCGGCCGTTGAAAATTTTCAACTCTCATGTCAAAGTATAGCCAATGTCGCTCTAGGAGTGTGACGGAAGCAAGCTCATGCTCTGTCATGACCCAACACGCCTTCCTGAATATATTCTGGATTATTAACATTTTCCAGAGACAGTTTCCTTTTCTGACATATTTATATCACATGACTTATGGAATGTTCTGGATCGCTGATCTAATATGTATTTCAACTCGCTTTGCAAATACCGGCATGACTCACGATCACACCATCTATTTGTACATGTAGATTTGATAGTGGCTTAAGCCTGTATATAACGAGGGCGAGTTCATCGGTGTCTAACCAAGAACTCGACCTCTTCGTCAATACAAGAGTTCTCCTCATTCTTCTAGTCACTGAGCTCTCTTAGGGTTCATACTCTATATTATATCCTTCTGAGCTCTGACATGCTCCTTGTAAGTGTCTTCATTTTCTGCTTTCGAAAAAAAATCCGACTCATAGAGTCCAAATTTAAACGAGCTGGGATCAATTTCTGGACCCCAAACAGGAAATATTTTTGCTCCTCAGGGGGCATATGCACGGGCGGGAGCAAAATACATATTGAACACGGCTGGCAGTGACAAGTAGATTGAGGTGGCGGAGTGTACGTTGTGGCAATTGATGAGCTCATCAACGATCACTGCCACTCGTGACACAGCCTTCCTCGGGACTCAGAACCATTACATAAGATTTCTAAGTGAACACCAACCACCTTCTTTCAAAACCAGTACGGTAACCCAATCTCATGTCTACAAAAGGCCTGGAAGCCTTACATGGTGCTCAACATCCACTAGCAAAGACCTCGTCGAACAGCGAGATAGACGCTTCATACGATGAAACACCCAAGGTAGCGTTCAAAGACCCAAATCCGACCAGTTTAAATAGGGAAAAGATGAAGATAATACTTGACACTGTTTTGTGCGCTCAATAACCTCCTACTGGTAGATCTCATGGCTATCTAACTTGCTCCGACTGCGTAACGAGACCCCGGTCCATTTGGCATTGAGCCAATCGCAGTCGGTGCTACAGGTCTCAACTACTCGCTTAATGGTGCATATATGCACTCTGGTTCCGGCAATACAACTATTCGGGTTTGGGGTCCACAGTTAGGCGCGGAAGCGGACAAAATACCCTATAGAAACCACAATTGAGCTCAGATCACGAACTCTAAGTCGACCATCCTGAACGCTCAGTATGCCGAGCCGCCTGCCTATTCTGGGAACTGAAAGAGGATGCATGGACAGTCAATAGCGGGTCTAGACTTCTTGTGTGGGCTCCTTCTGGTCTCCGGGACGCTCTTTATTGCCCCACAGACATAGCAACAGTATCAGAACACGGCATTTTGCAGCTTGATCTCAATCGGCCCAATAGAATCGGGGAATGTTGTAACGAGCATTTTCGGCGAAGAGTTTATTCGAATCGTAGTTACAATCGTGTATAGATATTTCCTCTAACACTGTGCTTCGTTAATCGACGCATCTATATCGAGTTAACCTCGGCTGCCGTCCATGCAAGGACTTGTGAGGTGTATCAGAATTCATTACCCAGGTATGGCTGACGTCACTCCATGCTTACATTCTCCAGGGCCTTGAATTTCGGTTTGACTTATCAGTGTTTTATCGTCTAGTGGTTTGCACTCTGACTTATGTGATGCCGAGTTTGCGAGTCGCCAATGACTTTCGACGTTGGACCGTGGCAATTAACGTATGAAGAGTTAGACACTTGGTTCGAAATTAATCTCTGACGGAACACTCACGCATGTTGACAGATAGGACCACAATATTTGGCTACCTGACACCTTTCGCACATATAAGGAATTTTAAACGATTCGTACGTGTTTCTCCGAACGCATCGAGGGTATGCACAAGTTCGTAGTGTGCGCATATCTTCTAGCGGGCGAGCAAATTGGACCCAAGCCTGGAGCGAGGTAACTAGACATTTCCCCTTGTTCTTGTTTGCCTTAAGTTCTGATGTCTTCATGTCCGCATACATGGGAATATGTTGAAGAAGCTTGTTCCATTCAAGGCTCGAATCGAGAAAAAGCTTTGGAGCGGTGTAGATCGACTTGTTCATGACGCCTTCCAGAGCCGCGAGCTTGGCAACGAGCATGTCGGACCCCTCAGTATTCTCAAACTCGTTTCCTGGAGTATGTTCATCTATTGTTAGCATAGCCCTCCGACCAGAAACAGAGTAGAAAGATACCTTCGTCTGTTATGGTTAGTAGAACGCGCGCTGCTAAGCTTATTATTTCAACATCGACTAGCATTTCAGCCAACATCAGTTGTTGGTCCTGCGTTGATATATGGTGACGTTGTATTTCCCTGAATAAAGCTCGTCAGAGGCGTAAATGTTGAATCTCCAAAACATACTGACTCGAGAAAGCCGAATATTATATATGCATAGTACCTGACGTTGTATTGATCGGCAACAGGTATGCGGCCACGGTCTTCGAGAAGGAGCCACATGAATTGAAAACAGAGACGAGCAAGGTCGACCAGATCCTTAGAGGCTGCCATAGGGTTCTTGATTACTAGGTGCTGGACGAATTCAGCCAGGTAGGACATGAAGCTTGTAGGAATGGTCTTGACAATTGAGCGATTGCTTTCCCACTCAAGGAAAAGATCAGAATATAACTGATAGATGGTGTCACTGTCTTTCGTCTCAACAAAGCGACTAAGAGTAGGGGTCCACATGTAGTTACTTTCAGTAGCAGCCATGCATACGCGCTGAAGAATCTGTCGGTCTTGGTGAGATCCAACTAGATAGAGCCGAGAGGCGAGATCGTGCAACCCTAGAAAATTTGAGGCATATCTATTGGTAATCATAAAGAGTCAACAAGAGATAGCACGTCGGTAGGTAGTGTCCATTCTACTTACGCTTCTGCTTTCTTAGCTGGTAACAGTTTCAGAATGGCGACTAGCAACAGCGAGCACCCAGGGAGTAGACCGTTCGAGCAAAATAATAGAAATGCACCCCGATCACCCCAGAGAATTTTGGTGGTATCTGATGCGCACTCTCCTCCAACGGTTGCGTTTGTAACAAAACTGGGTGGATTAAAGACGGCGCAGAGCTTGTTCCACAGGGCAGGAGATGTTGTTGCGCGGCTGGCTTTATCTAATGCCGCAGAAGCCATTGCCTCAGATATTTCGTTCCACCCCATAGCCGTACTGATGCGCCTAGACAGCATGAACTCATCCATCATGCCTGTCTCCCTTATGACCGCGAGACAAGTGAGTTGAACGAGGTGGCGAACACAAAGAAATCCGTAGTAATTGTTAAGAACTTGCTGTATTCGGTGAAGTTGCGTTAGCTATTTCCTTATAAGAGGCGAACAAGAGCCTCATTCGCAAGCCAAGGCGCATGAACTCACCTCGTGATCTATGGCAATCCGGTACTTCCGAAAATTTATTGACATGTTGTCAAACATTATCTCCCGTTGGAAGTTCTGGACCCTCATATCGCAAAATAGCAGGCGGTCCTCCAGGATTGTGATAGAGGCAAGCTCGTGTGCTTGGTAAATGTCTTCGTTGTCCGCCTTTGAATAGTCCGCCATGTCGGGTTTGAACTTGAACGAGTTTGGATCAATTTCAGGGCCCCAAACTGACACTCGTCTGACTCCGCGTCGTCCAGATCCAGGTGGGCGCATAGAAGCCATATACATATTTGAGACGAGGGTACGAGATCTTAACCAATCAGTAGTGTTGAGGTGGCAAAACGTAGATTGTGGCGATTGATGAGCTAATCAACAGTCACCGCCATTCGTGATGAGTAAAAACCATGACATGAGTGTTTCAAGTTGGTCTATAGCTCATGGGATACAAATTCAATACATTATAGGCGCATACAAGGTTTGCAAACTTATTTCTGCTACAAAATCTGGCTCTGAATTCCATTGAACAAGGCTCGAGAGCAAGTATCAATGGCCAAAATGAATATAAGGTACCCATCGCGCAAAGTCCAATTCTCCAACCTTGTTTCGTAGGTTATGCATAGCGATATGTAATGCCCTCGCGGCCCTGCGGCTATCAGGCCTTCCTTGCTGCAGCATATATTCATAAACGTCTTTTGCAACGAGTGGCGCATCGCTATCCCTGATGGACCACATTGTTGCTATCACAGACGAGAAGCCCGCGGTCAGCATTCCTGCTGCAAGATGCGTGGATTCACCCGGTATCCTGTCATCTCCTCTGGCGGTTTCGCATGCCGACAGAAACGCAAACTCAGAGCACTCGAGGGGTTTCTTGATGATTGAAATCAATTCCAGATGATCGTCGCATAAGTGGAACGCACTTTTCTCTGGATTGGACGTATGCTGAGAAGCATGACAAGCAAAATGCACCCAACTGTGCCGTTCTATTGCACCAAGCACTGAGGCGCAGGTGGCTTGGCTACCCTCTAATCGTGTAAACAATACGTCCTTGGACAAATTTTGGATCTCGTCAAGCTCTCGAACAGTTCCAGGCAGAGCCGCGCTTCCGGGTCCGTCAGCTTGGCCAATGCCCAATATCCCCTTGAATGCACTCCGTGGCCCGCTTGGTTTGAGAAGTGCACCCAGGGTTGGCCCGTATGAGGAAGCAATGTAATTGTATATCCTTGCGCCAGGTTCGTCGTAACAGCCTGCGGCATGGATGGGGAGGAATGTCCAGAGACCGTTAGTACACCAAGTGAGATGTGGAAGGCTTTCTACAGTGTCACAGTGTCCCTAGATGTGGATGTTAGAACGAGTGACGTAGAGCGCAAGTATGATGCTCACAAGGTCTAAATATCCTAGATGCTCAAGTACTGGCCGGACTAAGTCAGTCCAAAGTATAGCGAGTATATTTTTAAAACGATTCTCCAGACTGTTCGAGAAAAATATAGGCTTCCGGGTACGAACTCGGAAATTGGCTTGTTCAAGGCTTCTCAAAAGTTGATTCTGGGCTAATGCGGCCTTCTCTGTTGTGAATGACGGAAGAGGGACGTGCGTGATCGTATTGGAGCCAGGGTGCAGAATAAGTGCATCGGAATGAGAGAAGTGGATGTTGATTACTACTACGGGGCCAGATTGAGCAGCAGCCGCTAGCTCAACAATGCTCTTCGGTCTCAAGAACTTCTCGAATCCTGGGACAACACGCGTTTTGGCAACTAGTTCCTCCCACGCGTGGGCTTGATAACGACGACTTTGATTAGCTTCTTCCATTGATAACCCGCTTAAGGAGGAAAGGGGGTCAAGTAGCCCAGAGCCCGGAAGGCCAGCTCGGTCAAGGTTGTAAGCGAGCTGCTTGAACTGCCGAGCCAGTTCGGTATCTACGGTACTCAGATGATCAAAGGACACACGGAGCTGCAGAATTTGGTTCCATATAATTGAACGGCCTTCGTCCAGCCACTCTAACGCCAAACCATATTCTTTAGACCTAATGGCGAAGTCTGCCGCATCGGTAACTGTGATCGTGACGCGACCTGCATCCTTGAATCGATTGGGAATCACATTTCCAAGCCAGACGAGCTGAGGCACAATCGCTAAAGCTTGCTTGTATGCGCTTCGAGCCGAGGGTAAACGATTCAAGTCCGACAAAAATGCCCAGTCACAGGCAGCAGAGAACTTGATAAATGGTGTGGCCGCAGGCGAAAACGACACTTTCTCAAAGCATCGTACTGCCTCGGTAAGGTCTGCGGGGCTGGACTGCTTTGCGTGCAGATGACGAATCATATATGTGCACCCCAGGTTGTTTAGGACCGTAAATTGCTCGGAGTGACTCTCGGGAACTTCTAAAAGAGCTTCAAGCCGGTAAGCTAACGCTTTGTCGATATCTGTGCTTTCGGCAGGTCGACCATGTTTTTCATAACGTGTCATGTGGGCCGCCGCGAGGTTGTTGCGAATAGACCAGTTGTTGCGAATAGACCACTTGGGCAAAAGCCCACTCGGCTCTAGCAGAGATTTGGTCAAATATTCAATGGACCTATTTAAATCAGACTGATCGTCTTTGTTCGTAAAGCGGCGGAGATGCGAAAGTCCTAAGTGATTCAGCGCGGCAACTCTCCCTGGAGAATTCTCCGGCGCGGAGGAGACTGCCTGGCTCAGATGCTCAATTGCAGCATCAAGATCCACAAGTCTGCCCTCGCTTTCAAATCGAGAACAGTACAGAGTTCCAGCTTGTAATAGTGCCCCCACTCTGTTGATGTGGCCTTCAGGAATGAGCGAGCTAGCTCGAACCGAGGCTCGGATCGCCTGATCAAGGTCGTTTGATTCTTGAAGGCGTTCATACCGCCTAAAATACGCAATACTGAGTAAGCTTAAGGTTACAGGAAGGTCCGGGCCCTTTTCGGAGGAGTGCATAGCGGATTTCCTCAAGCACTTGATAGCACAATCGATATCGAGAACGTTGCCTAGATGGTTAAATCGAATTGAATACGCTGATCCATAGCCGGTGAGCAAATCGTATCGGTCCGGGGCAATCGATACCGCCTCTGATTGATATTTAAGAGCAGCATCAATATCGGAAATATCATGAAAGAGTTGGAACCTCAGCAGATAAGAATGGCTAAGCTGGCTGAGCACAAATACGCTTCTCATACCGCTTTTTTCTAAGAGGGTACCCGCGAGGGTCAAGTGGTCAATGGACATTTTTGCATCGTCTGCTTCGCCCAATTTCTGGAACCGTCGTTGATATGACGCGCCCATGTATGCCAGCTGATCAACCTGTTCACGGTGTCCGTCAGGAGTGATTTTTATCGCTTGATTAATTAACAATATCGCGCTGTCGATGTCTTCTACACGGTTAGTGAGCGTAAGCTCAAATCGTGCCTTGTACGAACGGCCGAGGTTGAGGTACCAGCAGCGTAACCGATCATGATCATCCGGCGGAGTGCGAGATACTGCCTCTGCGCTATATTTTATCGCTTCCTCCACGTCGATAGAGTTTCCCGAGTTTGTGATACGAGACACGAGCAGCCCTCCAAGCATGCCCATCAGTTCGGCCACGTCTGAATGTTCGTCGGGAATGCGTAGTACAGCTTGTTTCAGGCCCTCGATTGCTTCGTCTAGGTATTCGGTCTGTTTCAAATAGTTACACCGAAAATAGTGTAGCACCCCAAGCTTGCTTAGAAGCTCAATTTTGACCGGCAGATCGTCCGAAACCAGCATTATCGCTTGAGTGCAGCTCTCGATTGCCCTATCAAGGCTAACCGAAGCCCATTGGTAATAATCAGCGGCGGTATTCATCCACAGATTCAAATGGTTGCAAGGCTATCAAAAAGTACACAGTAGGATTGGTGCGTCCAGTTGAGCGATCTTTGGGTGGAGGTGGGGCGAAATCCCCCCATGACTAGCGGTCTTATAAATTATTCCTGTCTCAAGGGTCCGGATGGCATAAATGCAACGCGATGCACAATTACGGCTACCTGGCTCTTCCATGCTGTACGGCCACGCTTGATCTAGCGATTCGTAGCGTAATTTGATGAGCGCTTCACGAGTTAATTGTGCAGTGCGTACCGCGTGGGCTGGTGAACAGCATTGGCTCTCTCAAAAAGCCACTCGCCCCTGTTTCTCTTATGAATGCTGAGTAGTTCGGGTTAGATTGACCTTTCAATCGAGGCCAAGGCGAATTAGACGCGGTTCAACTAATGATACAGTGAGCTCCAAGATCAATCGGCTCCATCCGGTTTCGGATACCTATCGAACCCATCTGGCCGGTTTACACCGAATAAACGTTAATGTATGCGCAACCTTCATAATCTAATTAGTTGTCCCAAGCATATTCTATTATGAGCGCGAGCTATCAAGACCAGTTTTGTGTCTCTGATACTAGTTGTAATCCACGTAACCTGCTGGAAGTGACCTTTTTCACCTCGTTTGCATGAGCGATGTTTAAGTTAAAATAGCTCATTGGTTCTTATTCGATTCGGGAAATGTTCTTATGTTGTACTGAGCATGTCGATTTTGGTAAATCGCTGAGCAGCTGTCTGGATACTCGATAAGCAAATTGCACATTGATTGCTATGCGCTCTAGTGAACGGCATGACCACAGTCGGGTAGAAGTGCGCGAGATCAGCACAAGCGTGAACGAAATCGGCTCGATGTATGTGTGAATAATTACAGCTCATCTTAAGGTGCTCCAGTACGCACCGCCTCGGAACCGCCCCTCATGGTACTTATCATCACCATTCGACTGGTCACGTGCATTTAAGTCCCATTTAGGGCTCCGAAAGAAACTGTAAGAAATCAGGTGACGCGTGTCTCTGTGCCATACATGGCGTCTGAGACCCTTTACTTACACTTTCTAACCGGAAAGTCGCCATATACGGCATAAAATAGCCCATCACATGACTTTCTTACAGCACTGCCCTGTTTCTTACGGAGCCCTAGTCCCATTTAGGGCTCCGTAAGAAACCGGAAATCGCTTACCGTTAGCTTACACACACTTTGAAACAGGCATGAGTAACAGTAACTTACAGTAACTTACAGTTGCGCTGGAAAGCTCCACGTGATTCGATCGATTATAAATACTACACATACATCGTGAACTTCTGCGCGCTGCCAGTTAACCTTTGCCACTATTACTGCTAGATTTTTCGCCTCAGCACCAGTTGCCTTGAAGGAATGGTTCAAGCCTGTTAGCATAGCAATTAGCCCTCGTTTGTTTAATCTTCCCCTGTCTCTATGTATTCCCACCCTCTATATGATTATCCTAGCATCTACCTGTTCCTTAAGCTTACGCCTAATAACCACAGTATTGAGTATCACAGATAGCGTCAGATATCCTTAGATCACTGACTTGAGCGGGCCCATAGCTCGTGGAACACAGGAGAAGCGATTCAGTATATGGGATGAGGTCATTGCTCGAGAGATTGTACACATACAGGCTATTATGAAGTACGTTTAGCTTTCAACACATTATTCAACCCAATCAATGAGCAGTTTGAAGTAGATATGCGATTTTATGTTCTGGTTTTGAATCACGAACCATCTGGGTCTTTAATCATATCACGGCTCGTTCGTCAGCAAAACCGATTTTTCTCATTGAGAACCGACCTTACAAATAGGCGCTCCTGATCCTGGTGAGCGCCGCCGA
>WSLO01000297.1:7725-19043 GCA_019677385.1 Ceratobasidium sp. 392
ACAAGAGTGACAGATACGTAGCTCGGCGGTCATGGTCATGGGGATATGGGCAAGTTCGAGGTGTGATGGGAAAGGTTTGGGATGAAATCGCTGCATGCCTGAATTGGTAACAATCAGGAAGCTCGAGCTATCCCTCTGGCCGAAATAATGATAGAAGGCGCATTAACCCTGCAGTGATAAGATAAAAACAGTGGGCGTCAATCATGCACGTATTTTAGGACACAAAACACTTAGCGCAACCGGGCACCTGACCGCGAACAGCCATGCGTGCGTCACGCAACACAGCAAGCAAACCCATGATGGGTTGTTCCAACAAAAGGGATTTTACGCAGAGTTTAAGGTTGAAGGTCGCGACATCTTGGTATTGTTGATGGAATCAAAACGCGCCTCGTCCAGGAAAATCCCGATCGGGAGCCGTCGATATATCGGGCGCGTCGAGCCGGGAAACCTCCATGCGTGATCGGAGAGCTTGGTTTGGTTCATTTTCATTTCGGCGAGCGGACGCACGGGTCTCAAAATTAAATAATCGTGTTCGACTCAACGCGTTACAATAACGTTCCTACTGCGCGATACATATAATTGCTTGTCCAGACACACACAGCAGATGAAAGCGAGTTTGTATAAATTATGCGTTGAGCGAGGGAATATATGCAAGTATCAAGAACTGCCTGCAGTCTATGGTTAGCGACGCTGCGCCCATGTCATCCTATACGTCATCTGCGCGCATCCCGCGTTGAGCTCGTTCCTGTTGAGCTCTTGCCTGTGCGCGGTGATCAACCCATCAATTTCCGACGCCTGTAGACCGAACGATGTCATGAACGGTTTAAGCGAGCTGGATAGTCGAATGAGGGAGTCCATAGCAAGGACCGATAGCTCGCGTTGCTCCTGTACGGGGTGGTTACGACCGACTGGAATGGTAATAGTCTCTGAGCCGATATTGGTGAACAGGGGTGTATCATCTTCTGTGGAAGTAGGGAGCGTTGCAAGCATCGTTGGCATTGTCTCTCCCACGTTGGGAGTGTAGCCGCGCTCGCCCATAATATGCACAATCTGGTTGTATAGGTGTATCGTTGCCGGAAAAGCCGCCGCGTCTGTGTACTGGAGTGGGATATCGAGTTCGCCACTACGGGGAGCTAGTTAGATGCGTAAAGGCACTCGCATTAATACACTCACCTCATAAATAACCCTCCCGGTTTCAGCACTCGCGCCACATCACGCAAGAACCCCCTATCCATGAGAACAAGATTAAATTCGAGCCGTATGGGCCAAACCAAAAACTCACGGCCAATACAAAATCTGACAACCGACAACGTGTGAGTTGGAATTCATCGATAATGCCGAAGAACTCACATGGAAATTTTGAAATCGGGCGTGAACCACGTCCACTTTCGACTCGGCCTGTCGGATTGCCTCACGTTGAAAGTCGTAGACTTCAAAGTACACCTATAACATGGTTGGCGGGGCATAAAAGCTAAAAAGCAGGGACCTACACGGGGCGTCGCTGTTGGAGACAGCGGGACTAGATAGATAAACGGCATAAACGCGTGAACAAGTGAGTTAGAGTCGTGTGCGCACCGATTTCGATGCCATGACAGTGTGGGACATGACCCATTTCCTCTGATACGTCTTCGATCCTGTACAAGGCTGAATGAGAGCATATGTGTGGATATGACGTGAGATGTACCATCTTCCACTAGCCTAGAGGATCAGGGCCAGTTAGCCAACTCCGGACGGCGGTGGGGCGCGCCACTCACGCTTCCGATGTCCAAAACAACCTTATTTTGCGGGGGTGTCATGCATTGCTCAAATGGACCAAAAGTATGGCTGCCCCGAGCAAGGTGCACAAGGTTATGCTGGACGGTACGACGCTGGAAAAGGAAGTGGGTAGATCAGGGTCAAGGGGGTGATGATCGTCGGAGGGACGTACCTCCATATCCCTCGCGTCGACCGGCAATATGGATGGGAGCTGGACATTGGGATCGTCGCGCTGGTCCGGGGGAAGCCGATGGCGCGGAAAGAGTCGGCCGTTGCGCGTAAAGTAGTAACCTTCGTACTCGGCTGGCGTGATTTCGACTAGGTCTGCGGGGGGAGAGGGAGTGAGGGCTGGGACATCGGCCATATGATAGATATATCTGGAGAACAGTGCGATCTGGTCAAAAATTTAAAGTAGAAAATCGAGGACAAGGCGAGGCGGTGGCTGCCTTATCATTTTACTGAAGAGGGAATGGTCGCTGGTAGCGGCGAAATTTATAAGGACGCTGGACGTTCATGGTGGACGCTGGACGTCGAGCTTACGCCCCCGTGTTCAGCCATCAGTTGAACGATCACGGACAGGCAAAGGGCTTTCACAAAAGCGCCTGATGTGCCATTTTCCTGGACCGGTATTCGCTGTCGATCCAACTATGCCGCCTGCAGTCGCCTATCGATCCAGTGCGTGATATCGGGTGCGAGTTGCCCAGTCAGAGTCGCATGCAAGCGCAGACTGCCACGATCGCGTGCCAACAATCTCGGCGCATGACCCCAATCCAAGGGTGCCTTTGTTGTCCCAGGGCCGTGATGCGAGCCGCTTTCCGCCCGACCGCCTTCCGAATCTGATCCACCGCGCTCGCGCATTCTTTTTTCGCGACCGATTTCAGCGCTGCTCTGCTCAGCGCCGCCCGAGTCTCTCTCTAGCGCTATACGTATACTCCACAGCGCTTTTCGGAGACTGAACGCACAAACTTACCGTCGTCACTCCCCCGGCCTTCCTTCATCGTCTGCATCTCGCACTCCGAAATCAGATATTCAACCCCGCCGAAGGCCGAGGCAGACACGATCCGTTCGCACTCAGCATACGTCGGGTAGCATTCAGCCAACACCACCGGTGTCGTCAGATCAGTCGCTAGGAGCCCGGAGCTACCGCCGCAAAAATAGTTGCCACTCGAGTCGAGCCCGGACACTCAGAGCAGCATTCGGAGCCCATAGCAGGTGCGCATATGCATACTTTATGCTCCAGATTAAAACAGATTGACAGCAGCGTCGCTTTTTATCAGGGCGTAGTGCGAGTTGAGAGCCCGGTTGTGGTGGACGCTCAGTGTCGGGCTCGGTCACAACCCGAAAACTGGCGCTTTGACAAGCATAGACCGTGTCGGTGCAGGTGATCTCGGGATTTAGAGCACAGGCGGGCAAAAAACCAGAGGTTCTTGGGCCATCGGGTGAGCTGGACTCATGATGGAAAACTCGAATTCACAACAGACAAATTGGTGTTCTCCCTACCAGTTTCAACTCCGACCAGGATCCACCTCAGGATCACAATCTATCACGATTCTACGACGTGGCGCATCCAACACAACCTGTACTGACAAACCACGCGTCCATCGGACAGAACCATGACTTTATCGTCTTTCTTTCGCTCGCTCGACAACCTCGACCGAACTAGCGACGACGACAGCGATCCTTCCGCATCCGACGATCCAATAGCGTCCGCGGATGATCACCATCACCCCGAGTGAGACAATATCCTTCTTGTTCCGATTATTCCCTACTCAAACCATGGTTTCCTGCTCAAGTCAGCGTCCGCTGAAAAGAACAACACACGCTCGCACCTATCCCGAGTCCAAACGAGCCAGGACGCTGCACGTCGAGAGTGCTTTGCCCACGCGCCAACCACGATCCGGTGGGACAGGGGCTCCACCGAGTGAAACGACAGCGTCAGCTCCAGCTCCTAGTTCCCCCGACAACGAGTTCGCTCCAACCGTCGTTCAACTTGCCTCTTCACGCCCTGCTTGCGAGCACAGTCGACCTGTTCGCCCCGCACAACAGTCTCCAGCTGATGATGCGGAGTCCCCATCGTCCGAAATTTGCTCGCCTTCGCCCTCGGATCTCTGCGCCAGTCGAGTTCCGTCTTCGGGTCAAGTCGAAAATGGCACAAAAGTGTAAGCGAGTCGGCGTCAAACGTGCATGTATCACTAACTCCAAACTGCCCTAGCCAACTGGGCAGTACACCAACTAGGGTTCATCAAATGACGAGTAAGACCGTGCCTCAGAATTTAATCGAGGCGGCGACATTAGGTGATCTCGTAGCAGACAGAGACCGAGGTACGAGCATCATTTGGGCAAACCTGCCCACCACGACTAGACCTTTTGAATGGTTGACATTTACTTCATGCCCGTTCCAGTCTCAGTTCCAGATACTGCGCCCATTGCGACGCGTTCCAAATCTCCAGTGGCTACAGCTACGAAACTAGTTTCGCAATCGAGAGTCCGCCCTCCAGCTACGACAGCACGGGCAAAGTCCAAGTCTAGCACCGTTATTACCTCAAATTCATTTCAGCGAGGCTCTACGGCGCCTGCCGGGCGAGATAACCACGTGGCTGGGTCATCGAGCGTCAATCTGTCGAGAGTTACACCAGCATTTGGGGAACAGATCACACTTGTCTCTCGGAAATCTCGTCACCCATCGAAATCAGGCAAGAAGGGCAGTGTCAAGGACATCAGGGATCAATGCACGACTATCTCGGAATTTGCATTATACCTGCAAACACAATCGCGAGACGCGGAGTCCAAAGGGTCTAGACAAGACTCCATCTTTCGCGACTTGATCGTCTACTATGTGGCAAATGATCTCGGGAAAAAGATAACGCATAGCACCAAGAGACGGATGGAAATAGTAAGTTGCTTTTTTTCGTTTCAATTTGGCGCTTGCAACTTTTCGTCAAACTTCTCTAGCTCTCGGAGCGAGGGGCCAAGGTCGTCGGTACCTTCGATTCCTCGATCACGCATGTCGTTTCGGACCTGACCGAAAAACCCCTGCTGGGGGCGCTGGGTTTGCAGTCCGTAAAGTCCATACCACCATCAATCTGGGTTGTAGGTTGGACTTGGGTAACTAAATCTATGAACGTGAGGCTCAATTATCCCGGCCGTTTGTGCCGCAGACTTAAGCTATGTTCTTATAGTCCATGCGTCGCCTCGAGGAAACACCGTACGAGCGATTTCACAAGCGTCTGGTTCTGGATAGTCGTCCGTCGCGTGTAGACAAACACAGGCACAGAAGCGTGTCTATTGGGACAAACGAGTGCAGTGAAACGGGGTAGGTCCACAACCAATCCCCTATACTCCTCATGAGCCTCCTAACATGCAATATGCGCCTGGCCTATAGCGCCAGTAGCGAAATTTCGTCTCGTGAGGGCTCAGAAGCTGGGGGCGATGAATATCCGGTGTCAGCGCGCGGCGGACTTTCGATCACCCCTGGCTCCGCAACTCATGTTGAGGCCATTCTGGATCCATTGGAAGACGTTGTCGCTCTAGCTCGCAACATGGTAAGTCTGAGCCGACGCACTTTCTTGCAAGAGTCTTAGTCTCACTTCGAATTTTCAGACACACGAAGATTACAGTTCAGAGCGGAGCAGTTCTCCTGAAGTTCCGCATCTGATGGATGCCCGCGCTAGCGAGATACCCAACGCCCAGTCCAAGTCATCCTCCTATCCTCATGGGAACGGCTTTGCTATTCTTTCTCCAAATACCACGCCAACTGAGTCGTGTGTGAACCAGGCACTTATCGATGAGGTGCGAGTCGTTGGGCCTGTGGGTCTTCTTCGCATTTAACCTTGTTTTTTCTTCGGAATCTTCCAGTTGACGAGACTACGAGATATCTACGAAGCCAAAAAGCATGAAGATCCATCAAATCAATTCAGAGTCATGAACTACAACAAGGGTTTGTTCCCTGTGCTACTTGGAGCACTTGTTTCCACATGCTTATTCTAGACAAACCAATCAGCAATCAGGAGCATAGCAAACCACCCAACGAGAATAACATCCGTCGATCAAGCGGCTGGACTCTCTGGCGTGGGCGCGAGTATCTCGGAAAAGGTACGCGTCACACCCCACCTCCTCCATTCCCCAGCGAGGAGTAAATGCTATCTGATTCCGCTTGCCCCTATTGCGCACGCTCTTGATCACCATTCCTCGCCTCTATCTTTCAGATTGGGGAGTTCATTGCCACAGGGTGTGTTGCCAAGGTTGCTGCTCAGACTACGGAGGATATAGCCGTCACCCGCCTATTCCAAGGCATCTACGGTGTGGGGCCACAGACTGCGCATAGCTGGTACGTGCGTGGCTTGAGAACACTGGCTGATGTACGCAACCGAGTGGACGGTATCGTACTCTCGAGAGCGCAAGAACTTGGGCTTCAGTATTATGCTGATCTGCAACGTCGTATGCCGCGGGGCGAGGCTGCCGAAATCTTTGAACGCATCAAGGCAGCAGGTGAGCTCTCAGCTTGTATAGTCTATCTAGTGACTTGGCTCTCACTTACCTTTACGATACTTATAGCTCTGGGACTTGACCCCTTACTTGAGATTGAAATTATGGGAAGCTTTCGGCGGTAAGCATTAGCTGGTTTTGGTTATGGACAACCGAATAGCGACCGAGCATACAGGGGCAAAGCTACCTGCGGTGACATCGATATCCTCATCACCAAGTCCGCGGCCAACGGAGGATCTCATCGAGGTAGGTAGTTGCGCTCGGCCTGTCCCGGCTGCTAACATTCCCCTATGACCTAGGGCTTCTCCATAGGTTTATTCCGTTGCTACGTGCACAGAATCTTGTGACGCACGACCTCGCCTTTCATAATGACGAAAACGAACTAGAGGCAAAGTACATGGGGTTGTGTCAGCTGCACAGCGATACCCTCATGCGCCGTATCGGTAAGAACTTGATTCGCGCCACCAGATCCCATTGAACCTGACCTTTTCTCACATTCAAAAATTTAGACATTCTGACTGTTCCGTGTGAACAATGGGGCGCGTCTCTGCTATACTTTGTGAGTCTAGTCAGCTCATACCACGCGTTGCCACCAACTTACCACCTTCTGGATCTCACCCGTGGCGACTATGATCATAGACGGGGGACGATTTGGTATGCTTTCGTGTTCACTTGACCGTCGTCGAGAAATATCCAACAGGAGATTCAGTTTAACAGAAGCATGCGACTACTGGCGCGGAAGAAGGGGATGTCGCTTAATCAACGAGGTCTATTCAAGGGTGTTATCCGCGACCCCAAAACACAAAAAAAGCACAACGAAGGTGAGTTGGGCGTCTGGAAGGGTATTAGGTGGCTGAGCTCTCTTCTTGTCGCAGGGGTTTTGGTCGCGTCGCGCACAGAGCGGGAGATATTCGATCATTTGGGAGTGGTACGCAATTGTTCGTCCCTAATCCAGCTCGTCTTTGATAACCTTCTCCTGTTTCTCAACCACTACCTCTAACGCTAACGTTGGCCGTGTCGTGCGTGGTACGCACATGTTTTCTATTCTCATAACGTAGCCTTGGCGAGAACCTCACGAGCGGGCCATCAGTGCGTAGGATCCACTGACACCTAGTCTATGCCATTTCACGTTGGACTTCCTGCGTACTGGCTGACATATGCTGATGGACACGCCATTTATTTGAATTATGGATTAATTTCATCGTTCTCCCTCGTGTTATCTGTCTCGCTTGTCTTGGGGGACATCGACCCTAGAGTCCTTGGCCTTGGAATCCCCACATTCGATCGATCGACCCCAGGACTGGCTGTCTCGCATCTACATCAAATAACCTTATTGACTAATTCACTGCAGATTTTCTCATTCTTACTAGCCGTACTTGCCGGCTAACATGCTATAATCTGTGCCTCGACCTGATGCGCCGATTTGACAAACTCGTGGTCGATATGTACACAGATGCGCTTAGATAAAGTTGTTGGCAACTACGGAACAGACACAATTGGACTGGGCATCATGTTATGACAACGTGCCTTTGCATGACACAGATGCATCTCGTTTCCCTCGCCCTTCTCTCGGCTCGGGCTCGGACTGCTTAAGTACTCCTATCATCCGGTCCCGTCGCCTTTTCATCTGAAGCTCGTAGGACTTGCATACCCACGTCACAAACGCGATATCTGCTCGGCGGTGGGAGTGCCGCGCGACGAGTCTGTGGTGCAACAGCGCAAGGTCCGTGAATAGTAAGTGGGGTGGAACTCCCGGTTCCGTAATCTGCTCCGGCGTGGCGAATCTCACCAGCAGTCCGACTCGTGGTGGAGGTGTGGTCAACAGATCGGAAAGGCCACGGCTCGGATTTGTTGGTGGCGCGTGCTCTAATAAGGGGCGATGCGAGGGAGGAGCAAGGTGATGTGGCTGCTTGAGACTGGTAGGTGGATATTTTGTAACAAACTCGCGGAGGAGAGCAAGAGCGGCGTCAATTTCATCGCACCTAATGCGTCTGTTAGCGAAGGTGACAAGAGCGAAGAGATGGGGGCTCACAGGCTATGAACCTTGATTATCGCAGCCCAGGCCCGCTCTATCCCTCGAGGTGTTACTTCCGCAAGCGCTGAATCAACAGAGCCATCATCCACTTGTTCGATCCACTTCAACCAAGCCTGCCAGACTTTCTTTGCCTCGTTCAGTGCAAGCGGCCGATCAGGTTTGGCTGCACACGCTAGCCGTTCGAGAAGAGCGATGAAGGAATAAATGTTCGGCCCGGGCATTCCAGGCTCCTCAAATATCGTCGAGTGTTTATCTAGGGCTTGTTGAAGCGATGCATGGGAGAGATAGACACCGATATAGGCATTTAGAATTCGTGCACTGATGGGAACATGTGTAAACGACGGATCCGGATTTTCAGACCGTTTTGACATTATACGCGAAAAGAGGGCATCTGCCTCGAACAACGATTCGGAGGCTGATTGAGGAATGGGGTGAGGCGATTGAGCCGAGTGGACGAGAGATTCAGAGTTGGTGTTAGGGGTTGCCCCTTGCCCCTCAGTGTCGACTTCCTGCACTAGCCCTCTCTTGAACGGAGGTCGAAATGCCGAATACGTCTGAAACACGCACACCATGATCTCTTCATCCAAGATAGTCTCGGATTCTCTGGGGAGTTCAGCCTGTTGTAGAGCATAGGTCTGCGCCCTCATAACTTCTGTTAAGATCCAACGTGTTCGTCCTAAATCTCCCATCCGCTTGGCAGAATGCATCAGCGCCGTCATTGTGGTCCTATCAGGTCCAATCTTGCCAATCGCTGTGCCCGCGACAGGAATTCCATCACGTTGCACAAGCTCTTTGGCAAGCCGGAATGCATCTCCTGCAAACCTCGGTCCAGCACGTGCACAAGCTCGAATAGCCCCGTTGTAACAGTCAATAAGAGAACGAGTATCCAGCTTGGGCTGCAAAAAGTGAGGCTTGCCCTCTAGGAGGCCATCCCGAACTTCTTTTAACAGCTCGAGTGCGCGAAGAGGGTTGACTTGGTGTCCTCGAGAGCAAGCTGAGATGATAAGGCTATATGTTTTGAGTGACGGAACAGGGTGCGCGACGTAGCGCATATGAGCAAACAAGTCATGAGCTGCTGCAATAGCAGCAGAAGGGTTGGCGCCAGATAGCAAGTCAGACTCCCGAGATAAATCTAGATAGGCATTAATAACATAAGCATAGCCAGCCTGAGATGGTGGAGTTCCCTGGGCCTCGAATTTGTGGATGAGATTTTGTGCGTCCTTGACATGTTCGAAGGACGATTGTTGCAGCGACTGGAGGTGGATGTTGATAAATCGTGAGATACGTTCCGGCGTGAGTGGGTATCCAACTTTCTCGAAGTAAGTTCCCTGCCAATTACCAGCATATAAAACTTACTTTCGGTGAGTTTGTCGCTAAAGACTACAAATTGATCCACATCTAATAACGAGTCGTGTTCTAGCAAGCGCCCGTCTAAGTTCTCGGGCAATTCTACCCCATATTTCTACTTGGTGATCAATAAATGACGATCAAATACTACTCTTCGACGCACCACCATGATTTCAAGTACTTTGAGTCCATAATCTATGTCCCTGGCATCAAGCTACATCTCGATCAGTCATTGAAACTCCTTGGCTCAAACCACATACAGCAGCCTTGACGATAGCTTCCCACTCCGAGTCAAGGACAAGTCCAAGTTTGGGAAGGTCGGCTTTGTCGATGGCGATGAACTCCAAGGCGCGTTCCACGTGATCGATCACCGTCTTGTAAGTGGGCTCGGTTTCGTATTCCAAGTTAAATCGCTCGCGTAATGCGTAAAGTGTCTCTCCAGGAGAAGTTGCCGGTGTGAATAGCAGAGGGAGCGGCGGGAAGGGCGAGGCAAACAGGTCTTTGTACAGAGCCCGAAGTTGTTCATCGGAGTAATGAGGCGAGTCACTCTCCTGTTTGGAGGAAGTCAGTGAAGATTTAGGCGGAGGCATGATATTTACATTGTGTGTAGTGGCGAGTTCCCGCTCAATACTTCGTTGAACAGCTACGGAGGTACTCGTCCTGCTTTAAAGGTTGGAGCATAACATTTAAAACAATCAAACTACGTGCCTTGTATGAAGTCTGCTGGCCATGGGGTGAACGGCAAGGCTTGGACATTTGGGACACCGAGTAGCAAGCACAAAATTTGACGTATGAGCATCAAGTATGCGGCACGTTCTGCATAGAGTCCTAATGGAGGTCGCAAATCGCATGCTGCTGGCTCATGAACAATTTCTATACAAGGAATGCAGAGGTGGAGAGCAAACGGCACTCTGCTCGCCAAGGTCACGAGGAATGTCGATTTTGCTAAGGGTTCATATTAGATAATGGTACCGGTGGGCTGGGTTGTGTATCAAAGCCTGGTAATCTGTCCAAAGCTCTACTCCTATAGTATTTTGCTTTTAGCGAGCTGTACATGCAATTCAATTAAGTAATATGTACTGACCTGCAATGAGCCGTGAGTCGAAATAAGTGCCAGTCAATGTGATAGCGCCTGAGACCAGTATTGCAGAATATGCTATTCAGATGAATTTGAGCGCCTCGTGCCCGCCAGTTCTCGACAACTAGGGCACGTACACATATGATTCAAAGCACGGAAGTACTTTTGAGAGTGAACCATATCCATCTCGCTGGTTTTGACTTGTCAAAATTGAAGTTACCAAAACTAGTTTTGGCCAATCCCCCCCTACCGGATTCTACTCACATATAAGTGAGATTTCTGGCCTGGAAGATAAAACATCTGCGAAACATGCTAGATTAACCTTATCCGCTTTATTTAGCGGCCTATAACCATTAAGAATGGCAATATTGGAATATCGAGAGGGGGAATAATGTTTTTGTAATAATTTTCATAGTGGCTAGTACATCATGTTTGCTATCCCTCCTCGGCGAGGCGTATCAGCTCACATCTTGTGGTTCGCGATTTCTATAGTCACAATGGTCTACTACGCTGCCCCAGGCGGTTCACCTACCGAGGCTAGGTACGACACAATACCTCGTATCACGTCACCCAGCCCCCGCCCCCGCTCGCTAGACTTCTCTGGCCGCGCGTCAGCGT
>WSLO01000299.1:0-20367 GCA_019677385.1 Ceratobasidium sp. 392
CAGATCCCTCCTATCTAGCCAATGTATCATCGAACCGTATGTTTTCACCAGGATTAGCTTGTATAGCAACACCTAACTGGATACGCCTCGCATATAGATTAGCCAATGCTATGTATGTGTAACCCAATAGAATGCAGACAAAACTTGTTCGATAAACTAGCTGGAGCAGAGTATAGCGTTACAGCCCGCGCACTACTTCACACGAATTTATGTACTTAGGCTAGTCGACCTCAGCTAAGGCAGCTTATGGATGCTTCGAGTTATAGACTGGAGTACTACCTGGTCTAAACAACACCCATCACCTTGCTCCAAGGTCATACCACCCCCTCATAACCGTCTGCATGTCTCACCCGTCTGTGTGCACATGTTTAGTTTTCCGCGCCACAGAAAGTCCCATCGCTGGGACAGATGTGTGTAGCATGTGGTTCCGCATACCAACGCAAGCACTCTGCGTTCGAGAAGCCTAGTGTATAGCCAAAAACTTAAAAATAGGGCTTTGACTCACAGGATGTGTGTTTTGAGCGGAATTGGAGACATTTTTATGGATAAACTTAGCAGAAACTGCCGGGTCTCACAATTACATGTAAAATCTGAACTGCTTCGATCTGTGTTTTAAGCTGAGCAAATACTTAGGTGCTCGTGAGGCTCATTAGTGTTCAAGCAAGATGGCGTGCTCTCGGCGCCAAGCGGGGTTGTGGCGCTCGTGAACGCCAGCGGTTTTTTGTCGACGAACGGAGACGAAAACAAAGCGCGTGCTTATACGCTCGACTAGCAAGCTTAAGTTTGGCAGCCCGCCCAACCTTAAATCATTCCAAGCCTTAGTTCTTGGACTAGCCTATAATACGTACAACTTGATTATGACGCATACAGGAGCTGGAACGAGTCAAAGCCAGATGCGAAAACACCCAATATTAATTAAATACAGGATACTAGTCGATTGCGTCTACATAAGTCGTCGACGCCTTGGCGAGCAAGGTGCCGCCCACGCCAGGGGGCATTTCTAGTTGACTGTGCGTGCAGATGTGGCAACACATAGACAAATGTCGAAATGACTTGCTCGAAAAATCAACGGGTAACAGAGAAGTAAAATATCATAACCTGTACAGTAGGCTTAAAGAACAGAAAGACGAAAACCGAGGTCCTTGGTTTGTACATATATGCAGCACAGGGTCTTATGCACCACACCTTGAGCCGCTTGCTAGGCGTTCTGAGTACTTTATGAGAGCGCTGTTGAGTATAGCTAGCTGTCTCATGAGTCTAGGCGCAGTGAATACAGTTGGCCAGATAGCACACTGAATGCCTGGTCGCAACCTTGTAAGGTACCTACAGGTCCAGTTGGTTGAGAATCAGTTGATTCGATACTACGAAGGATTCTCCATTACTTAGCTAAGTACTTTCAGTACTGCTCTGAGTAGTAGTTGCAAAAATCGAAGTCTGAAAGGAGATTCAAAGGCTGGTAGGCGTGGTTTTTCTGTTGGCGAGACCTAGTTGGCGTTCTCGTCCAGGCACCTTCATCAAGCTCTATCCCCAGCACCGTGAGCTTCGGGTGAAAGGAAAAAATATCTGCAAGCTTCTCAACAGGGTGACGTAACCGTATATCAAGTCTACTAAGCATAGCCCAGTTTTTAATACCTTGACTGATGGCCGCAAGTGTTGAGCCAGACATCGAAAGCATCGCAGTGTCCAATGAGCAAATAGGAAGTGGCTTCAATGCGTCTAAGCAGCTACGGATAGCTTGTATGTCAAACTCAAACGAGTTCAGGCTGAGCTCAGCAAGGGCAGGACAGTGTTTAGCGACTAGGTCGAAGAGTTGAAGAAGCCTATTAGCTGTCCAGGCTGGTGATCCGATACAGTCAAGACAGATTGTCAGTTTGGTCAGATGATGCACAAGGGGCGTGCTAAATAGTTCCGTAGCAGCCTTCACCTCCGGAAAAGCGACTCGCAAGGTGTTCAGTGATTGGGAGGTGCCGCACAGAACGATAGCAGACGAAGGAGCATCAGCTCCCACAGTGAGATGAGATAGATCAAGGTGGCGGAGGTTTGGTAGCTTCGTAAGCCTGTCCACGAACTTCGAAGTAAGTATGGCGTTTTCGCACTCGAGATGCTGTAGTTGTGCTAGAATAAGTGGCTGGTGGCTGAAAACCGCATTAGGATACTGAAGTTCAGGTACAGGATCGGGAGGCAGGAGCGAGAGCCCCAAGCATTCGAGCTTTAGGCACTTGTGAACTGCACTCGAGATGATCTCGTACGCGCTCTCGCGCACCGGTCTCACCAGGTAAGGGCACTTTACCCTGACAGAGGCTGTCGATGGTGATAGGA
This sequence comes from Ceratobasidium sp. 392, assembly GCA_019677385.1. Classification (NCBI taxonomy): domain Eukaryota; kingdom Fungi; phylum Basidiomycota; class Agaricomycetes; order Cantharellales; family Ceratobasidiaceae; genus Ceratobasidium; species Ceratobasidium sp. 392. Next base: position 2,320 of record WSLO01000299.1, read on the forward strand.
ACATTTGAGGCCAGTTCATACAGCCTAAAAGACTATCTGTGTTCACATCCTCCAAGCTGCAGTAGGCCAAAACATCCAGCGAGACTAGGTTTGGTAGTAGCACACGACTGCAGGCATAGCTCATCAATACCCGTTTACCAGATAGAGAGTCAATCCCATTGTTCTCAGTCGTCCTTAGCCAAAACACATCGCGAACCACAACGAACTTTACGTATTGCGCGTACAGGTCGAACCGGGCGAAGTAATCCTCAGATAAACGATCTGGTATATCAGCCTGATTTGGTTGTAGTAGAGTCATTCAACGTGTGCGCATATGGCATGGCTAGCGAGCGCACCTCTATAGTACTTCCATACTCTTCTTCGTCCGACTACGAGTCCTCAGACTCTAACCGAATAGAGAGTCCTGGCAGCAATCGCATCAGATGCCTCGCATCGATCGGAGAGCCCCACAAGCGTTGGGCAGCAAGATAGAAAAGGCTGCAGCATGTACGTAGCAAAGCGACAAGATCTCGGCGGCGTTTATTAGGATACAATCGATAGCCTACACCGTCAGGTCGGCTGATAGCAACGAGATCCAGAAAGTCACAGACATGGCGAAATATCTCTGGTAGTGTAAGAACCCTTAGTGCGGTATGAGCGGAGGACATCCTAGAGGGATCCAGTTGGCAGAGGTAAATCCGAGAAGTTGGATATGGCGGTCAACTTTAGAATACGCATTGAGCAGCCGTCCAAGTGGATTACATAAACTAGGCTTCCCTCAGCAAGCGCCTCAGCGTAAAAGGCGTCAGACAGCACGTCTCGTTACGTTGGTTGTCCTTACAGTTCTGCAACGGAAAATTTGCTCCTACACCACAGCACGTATCATCTGCTACGCGCATTCATGGTCGCTGCTAACCTGTGCCCGTTGACTAGGCCCCGTTACTGTACACAGCTGCCATTGACTCGGCCAGCTGATACTATTCCAGCAGTCCTCAAACACGCAACTGGTACCCGAATACGATTCAAAACGGGGTCACGTCATAAAAGTAGCTAGACACAAACAGAGCAGATATCAAGCTCGTAGTTTAGCTGCAATATTCGCATGAAGCTTGCGTGAGGTCCTGCTGCAGCGCATCGAACATGGGGTCGAAGGCTGATAAGATAACTGTTACGGACATTTGGTTACAACTGTAGACCATTATCGGGCCATAGTAGATTCCACGTACCGGGCAAGACTCCTGATTTGTTTCTGATCGTAGGCTTGGCAAAATCCGAAGTCTGAAACCAGCGTCAAAGGTTGATAATACGCCTCGCTCGGGAACCGATATGCTTTGATGGATATCTCAGCTCGAATCTTATCCGGTTCAGGCGTCAAGACGTCAATACGTAGAGTAGTAAGATCTGGGCAGTAAGGAAGTATGTATGCGAGGTGTCCGAGGGGGCACGAGAACATCTGCATGTGGAGCTCGCGCAAGCATCGCCAGTTTAGGACGATGTCACGCATAGTTTCAAGTCTCCAATGGTCGCTCAGGTTCCCTATCGTCGTCAAGCAGCGAATCGGAAGATCTTTTAGGGGGGTAAAATGACTGGTGGGGAGTGCGGTGATGCCTCTGTCGACCAAGACCAACGTGAGGTCAGTCAGTTTGTGGCATTTGCTGCCGACTAGTCTGAAAAATTCTAGAACCCGAATCGAGGTCCAGTAGTTTTTGAACGAAAACGAGATGGAAAGTCTGGTCAGCTGACCTACGACGGATGACTGCCACAATGCCATGGTAGCATTTGCTTCTGGAGAAAACAGTACCAGATCTTTGAGTGGAGACGCCGGGTAGGAAGACAAATCCGAGTCGATAGCTGGCGAAACGGCATTCTCTGCAGCTTTTAGATAGCATAGCTGTACATGCGCAAGATTCGGCATGCGCTGGAGCCAACTGATGAACTCGGGGCGAACGGGTGCGTTCCAGCAGCGAAGACGGTGGAGCCGACGAAGTACAGGTGCCTGGTCGTCGAAAAAGATGGGGGAGAGGGGCATGGTGCTGCGAGGTGCGCGAGAGCCAGAGGCGAGCTCGAGATATTCGAGTTCAGGACACTTATGCATAGCAGCTTCGACGATCTTGTCCATGTCTTCCAGTATAGCTCCGGGTAGAAAGTCTCCATCGATCTCCAGAGCGGACAAACTAGGCGAGAGTAAGATTTTGGGCCAGTCCCAGTGACCTCGTATAAGATCTGGAACCTTCGCCAGATAGTGGCTATTTTGGATAGAGATGAACCTTAGGCTTGGTAAAAGCACGTGGCCTTTTGAGTACGACAGCAAAGCCCGCATTGCTTGGGGAATATGTACTGAGCCGTTCTTAGCTTCTCCTCCCGTCCAAATAACGTCTCGCACAAACAAAAACTTGACGTATCTCGCGTAGACATTGAAGCGATCGAAATACTCCGGTGGCAGAGAGATTGGTAGATCAGCCTTACTCAATAATATTGTAGTTATCCATAGCTGCTTTGAGATAGTTTTGATAGCTCACCTGTATGAAATGCAACTCGCGAAGCTCAGGTATCCCGGGCTGGACGCCAGAAACAGTGATTCCATGCAGCAGCGGTAGTAAGTCCTGTATGTCAATAATAGAACCCCATAATTGTCGTGCAGCAGGGCGAAAAAGGCTTCGGCATGTACGCAGCATAGATGCGAGATCAGCTCGACGAGTGGGCCTCAGCTTGTCATATGCCTTAAACATGGCCTGGTTCACCTCGCCCAACCCGTTGTCAATGAAGCTGCATATATGGTCACTTATTTCGGGTATATCAATCGCTCTGTGGCAGCAAGAGTATCTAACCATTAAAAAAAAAGGGGGGGGGGGGGCGCGTAAGTATTGCGCTGAACAGTGGTGGATATTATATGACCGGAGTATAGATGACTTAGCGCTGGTTGACCTAGAGGTGCCCGAGGGCGCACTAGCAATTGCCGGAATCCGGCTATAGCACGGTGGCGTAAGCTCATTGGGAATTTCCGGTGTTGCAGCCGCGGGGTCTAGAATGGGGCTGCCTAGCACGGGATAGATCGCCGAGGAACAAGCTGACCTTCGCGAGCATAATCCATAGTAACAGCAGCTAAGCGAATTCCATCAAATGGTTAATTGTGGTGTGTTAATATCTGTTAAGATCAAATAGGAGAAATTGGTCAAGGTTCTTGCCACATGATAATAGCGCGAAAGCAAACCAAGCAACTCGGTGTATGAGGGCTTGTACGACGAAGAGATGAAGCGTCTAATTCGGTATAGTTCAGATTAATATCAACATATGAAAATGAAGTCCAAGGCAGTTTAAGCGGCTAGCAGTCTGGCTACAACCGGCGCCCATGAGGCTCGGGGCAAATATTAATGCAGACCAGGGGTGATCTGACCGAAAATAGTTATCCAGTTTACGTATCAAAGTAACTCTATTAGTTTAAAGATAAATGGCAGTGGTGCCCGCAACCAGATACGCATTGAATATAATACCAAACCCATGACGTTCGGGTTCGGAGCATGCATACATAGTCACCAGTCGCAGAATTTCTGTATTCCCAAGAACTACCGGAGATACAGCATCCACAGTCCCAAATCTCCGGGGACAACAACGATATCTTGACGCTAGATACAGCAATCTCGTAAAAATAGAGTATCGCCAAGACTGGTAAGCTCGGGTGGGTCTATGTTCCGAATTGAGTGCCGCACTAGGTTGTAACCGTGATCACGAGACCGTTTATAGCCCAAGAGGTTTATAACAGGTTCATCCTCTTTTCCTGGCCAGATAATGACCTATAACTAAGCACTAGCATAACATACGCACAAAAGTTAAATCAGTTGAAGGGCATGCAATTTAATATACCAAGCAAATGTAGTAAGCAGTCCCGTTGGGTCAGCGCTCCCCACAGCCCGTCGGGTTTCGACTCATGGAACCGAGTAAAAGAATGCTCGACAAAGCCCAGAGCGATAAGGCCGCCGACAAATATCAAGTATTGACACGTTCATTCCGCGACTTTCGAGCGCGGGATGGGAGATACTTCGGCAAGTGCACAGTACTACGGACGTAAGGCCAATCTGACGCTCAGATCCTGACTCGAGCACGAGACTCCAGCTGCCTTGACGAGTCCATATCAGTTAGATACAGACGTGGCCGCATACTCCATAGCTCGAAGTTGCTTGTTAACGGGAGTATAAATTATCCACGTTGGAGGGTGAGGATATTGCGGGCCCTAGGTGGTGGTTCGTTTAGCATGTGCTGATGGCGATGGTGGAAATCGCCAAGCGCCGAATCGGTCTCAACCAACCAAGTTCTGTCAAGTACCATGTTTCTATTCGCCATCAAAATCCCGCCGTCATTGGCCTAAAGACCGGCTAGACATGAGATCCATTTGGCTTTCATGGCTCCAGGCTACGCGCGTCACGCTAGCAAACCCGATAGCACATATGCTTAAAATCCTAGGTTACCACCAAGCCCATCAAGAACGACGGCGCAGTTCTGCTCATGCAACGACCTTCCGGTACTACATGCGAGAAGACCGGTCTTTACACAATAAATGCAGGATAGCAATACGACAGCACTTACAACAACGTGTAGCTAAAACTCCCATCCCACACCATACAAAAACCTCTCAAGCCTTGGGCGCCCACAAATCATACAACTCCTTATCCCTCGGATCAAAGCACGTGAACAACGCAGGGTCCGAACGAATCGTAATTTTCTGTCGACCCGTGAGCGGTTGGACGGCACCAGGAACGTCGGGTGTGGCAAGTGTCGAAGCGACACTGCTCGCGGTCGGACTCGCGTCAAACTGCAAAACAGAAATGCCTCAGTCCTTCTTTCGTCTGGTTCACATGCCTTCCGAGAAACACTCACCTGACCGACGATACTCTGCCCAGCCCTTCTCGACCTCAGCGCAGGCGCCAACGCACGTTCTATATCACCCCAAAAGGACACATAACGTTAGTTTGACTGTCTTGCGAGAAGATCCACGACATGAGGCACAAAGAAAAGAAAACACAAGCGCCCGAGACGTGGCTCACTCTGATCATCAGAAACAGCGCGAACCTCACCAGACGCGAGATTGACGCCGCTTCCGAAACGACTTTCTGGTCTAGGCGCGGGTGTGGGGGTTTCGAATGCGAAGGAAGGTCCTTCGGTTCGTTCGTCGCTGTGGATCGTGGATGCGCGTGAGGTGGGCCGGGACATTTTGGGGTTATGGTGGTGGGAACGCGAAGTGGCGCGGTCACGTGATTGACGCGTGTCTATGTGGGATATATTTGTAAGTTATGGTGGTACATTCTATTGGAAAACCATCAAGCAAAAGTGTCTGCAGAAGACAGCCCGAGTGAGGAGGAATACATCATACCATGCGAGAGAACTGACATAACTGGGGTCGGAATGGAACAAGGGAGGTCATTCATGAGCTTTATTAGCTAGCGAGTTCCCGAGGGTCACTTCCGAAAGAGCTTGGCAAGAGTAAAATGTCGTAACACGACGAAACACTCACTCGAGCATCGAATACGAGTCGAAAATGGTGCAATCAAGCGGGCTTGGCGCATGCTCGGGTAGGTAAGTAACGCAAGCACATGTTTACATAGTGTGCGACCATTCCCCAGACAGCGTCTAGGCCAACCCCTGTATGCGTCGAACGCGGCGGACCTCGTGCCGCGACTACGTACAGTTCCAAATGTTTTTAACTCTCTTTTGCCGCTACAGCTCGTTTTCTGCCAAAATTGAGGCAAAAGGTCATTTCAGGTCGTAAAAAGGTCGTAAAAAGGTCGTAAAAGGTCACGTGGACTGGATGATCGTATCGAGTGACACTAATTCCATATTTAGTTTGATAGGAATGACGAGCTGCTTTTAACCCATCCGGCCCTCACTCTACGCAACCCGGCCACCCATAATTCATTCCCCGCGAACTGCCCCGCTTCCCCACAGCGCTGGCCCCGCAGCACACAGCCTCCTCGCAGGTCCTCGAGGTCAGGAGGACTCAAAAGTAGGCTCGTCCATCAGTGATAGACCGACTACCCCGCACTCATTTCTCCGCCCATATCAGGTCCTCCTCAGATCCGTCCAGGAATTTAACTCTACAAGCCAGGGAAACGGTCACGTGAACTGGTGTGTCGATAGAAACACCGCATCAAGCCACCCGGTCCTAAAGGTTCTCACGCGACATACTCTCAGGTACCGTAAGCCGTCGTCGTCGGGCTCGAACCGTACGGGTCTCTGTCTGCTACGTACGACTTCCCCACACCCCCGCATCTTGTCTCACACGACACGTAAATTAGCCTATTGCCCCACATTGATTTCCGCTAATATTAATTCTAAACGCCTGTACAAGCTCCGTTGGGGTACTCGGGCAACACTCCTTTTCGCGGAGAAATAACGGGCTATGCGCTCGAATATTCGTCCAAGCGCGATTGGTCCAGAGCCGGACCAAATGACGTTTCATTTCATATTATTAAATCGGTACGGCCCGACTTTTACGGCGCGTGCCCGGGACAGCAGCGCCCCCATCGTCCAGCGAGGCGTCGACGCATTGAAAAGGGCTGGATTCAGTGTTATTTTATGGCAAAGACTCTGTTGCGAGTGACTTCTGTTCGCTGTGTGATGCCCGCGCCACGTTTCCGCCTATGACATGAACTGCAAAAGCCCGACCCATCAGATCTTCACCGTAACCTGCTTTATCTGAACCCGATCTTAAGTTTAGAGAAACCGTGCATGTACGGCGTACCCGGGGCTCTGAATCTTTTGCGAGCGCCATCGTAGCTGCGAGTGGTGTCGCGAGAAGTGGAACAGAACAGCATCTGCTCCAGCGTCCAAGAGTCACATGCAATGCTCAGCCGGATCATACGACAAAGGCGTAGCGGAGACATTTTATCTAATCGTAACACAAGGCCAGGCACCAAAGACGACGAGCTCACGTTCCTCGCTGTCGTCCTTATCGTCCAGTCCGCGTTCAAACCGACCAGGCCCGAAAAGAAGCGGGCTAAATGTGGTTTGGATCAACGGAACGCATATAGACATCATCCACAACAGGAACCGCATCTTACGCCTCGAAGCACATGTTCGGACAAAAAGTCTAACACTTCGGTTTCGCTTGCGGGTTGAAACCCCAACCGGCTGTCCGTGTCGGCCGTAAGGAACGAAAAAAAAGACCCCAGCGCTAGGAGGGGGCGGTGCCAGGCGTCCTGTTGGTCCCGTATCTAACCGCCGACAGGGTCCCTTCGTTCCGGTCTCAGCCCATAAAAGTGCCCCCCGCATTCGACCGAATTGTTTCAAGCTCTCCCCTTGCCCTCCAATCACCACATCTTCATTCCTCACACTTACCATGGCCGGCATGTACCACCACGATCTCCTCGCGCCCTACCTCGCTCTTCCTCAGGGCGACAAGATCCAGGCCGAGTGTGAGCGGGCTTCATCTGTGTTCTCGTACCGTCCCTAATCAGCTCGTGCAGACATCTGGATTGACGGCGATGGCGGCCTGCGCTCCAAGACCATGGTACGCATCTCTCTCACTTTTTTAATCATTTTCAATGCGTTAACCGTTCGCACAGACCGTAGCGAAAGAAGTCAAGAGCATCGACGACCTCCGCATCTGGGACTTTGACGGTTCATCCACCAACCAGGCCCCAGGCCACGATTCCGACGTGCACCTCCGGCCAGCAGCGATCTTCAAGGATCCGTTCCGCGGCGGCAAGAACATCCTCGTCCTCGCCGAGACCTACAACAATGACGGCACGCCCAACCGCACCAACTACCGTCACCACGCGAAGAAGATCATGGATCTCGCCAAGGACCATGTCCCCTGGTTCGGTCTCGAGCAGGAGTACACCCTCTTTGACGCCGACGGCACACCTTATGGTTGGCCCAAGGGCGGTTTCCCTGGACCTCAGGGGCCGTACTATTGCGGTGTCGGTGCGTTATTGTTCGTAGAGTTCAAGACAAAACTATTGTATTAATTTCGGATTACAGGAACCGGCAAGGTCTTTGCCCGTGACCTCATCGAGGCGCACTACCGCGCCTGCCTCTACGCCGGGGTCAACATCTCTGGGATCAACGCCGAGGTCATGCCGTCCCAGTGGGAGTTCCAGGTCGGACCGTGCGAGGGCATCGACATGGGCGACCACCTGTGGATGGCCCGGTTCCTGCTCGTCCGCATCGCCGAAGAGTGGGGTATCAAGGTCTCGTTCCACCCCAAGCCGCTCAAGGGCGACTGGAACGGCGCCGGCTGCCACTCGAACTATTCGACCAAGGAGATGCGCGAAAAGGGCGGGATCAAGGCGATCGAAGCCGCGATCGAGAAGCTCGCGAAGCGCCACGAGGACCATATCGCTGTCTATGGCGAGGACAACGATCTGAGGTTGACTGGCCGACACGAGACTGGGCATATCTCGTCGTTTAGCTCGGGTGTCGCGAACCGTGGCGCGTCGATTCGTATTCCGAGGCACGTCGCTGCCCAGGGCTTTGGATACCTCGAGGATCGTCGTCCTGCTTCCAACGTTGGTGAGTAGTCAGATAACCGTTTGATCGCCCAGGGGTTGTGGTGCTGATTTTGATCGTTTTGTAGACCCGTATCGCGTTACCGGCATTATTGTCGAGACCACTTGCCTCCAGTAGATAATTAATTGAAGTATATGGCTTTATATTTTGGATAGATTTGACGCTGTCAATACATGCATTTTTCATTATAGTAGTGCGAATGTTAAGAGTTACATGAGTTATGGGGAATAAAGATAGCGAGATATCGAAGTGCGAAAGACCAGGGAAATATTCATGCCTATGAGGAAATCATAAGCTCAAACCGGCGAGCGACGTCTGCCATCGTGGGGCGCTGCTCTGGCGCAGGCAAACACATCTGCTTCAACGCAAACAACAAAGGCTCAGGCACCCTCGTCCGTGCCCCGCTCGTCTCGTCTAATCCTAAAAAATAGGTTGGCGCGGAACCATCCGAGTAGGGCTCGAGATCCAACTGATCGTCGTTGTTAATCGGAGTACTGGCCGGCGGCACAGATAGGACGAGCGACTCGAGCTCGGTCGGCGTGCACTCTCGGCCGAGCACTTTTTCAAACTGGTCCTTTCCGACGACCATACTCTCTTCGTCATCAGACGTTGATCCCGATCTCCTCGCTGTCCTGCGAACGTCTGATCCTCTCTCTGCCCTTTCTTGCTCTTCGTACACCCAGTACGCGCCTCTCGACACCCATGGTCTGCACGCTCTCGCCGAACCTAACCTCGTGTACGGTTCTCGACCAAATAGAGCCGCGCCCAATGTTACGCCTGCGCTGAACACGTCTGCTGGGAAGCCAAACTCGCTGGGCGGCGGGCGAAAGAACTCGGGGGCCGAGTATGATAATGTCCCAAGGCCGGCTGCGTCGGTCGGCGGGCCCGAGGGGAGCGAAGGGAGGTGCAAGGCCGAACCAAAGTCAGCGAGACGCACGGAGAGGGAAGAGGTGAGAAGAACGTTGGCGGTTTTGACGTCGGTGTGGAGGATACCTTTCGAGTGGCAATATGCGAGGGCGTGTGTAAGTTCGAACGCGAGGCGGGGAAAGGTTTGAGGTGTGAGTAGATGTGGGTGGGTGGTGAGTAGGGCGGAAAGCGTGAGCGGATAGTGTTCAAGCACGAGGAGTGTACGCGAGGGTGCGGGGTGGTGGCGTTGACGATGGGAGCCTTGGAGCGCTCCACGCAGCATGTCCGCAGCTGAATCCGAGACCGAACGCGCGTGTGAGATCGTCAGAGGTTTAACCTGCAATCAAATATGTCCAAATCAGGAAGTCGTCCGAAATCGCTAAACGCTTACCTCGTTCTCTTCCACCTCGACACCGAGCAACTTCGTAATGAAGCTCTGACCAGGGTGCGGTGACGTCTTGTCTGCCCGCAGTTGACGAAGGAACCACGCTTCGCGCAGGCCGAGCGCCTGTGATTCTTCGTCGGGCTCGAGGCGTTTGACGACGCATACACGCCAGTCTTGGCCTGGTTCACGGCACGCGGCGACATACACCTGGGAGAACCGGCCCTGACCGAGCTTGAGTTCCGGCCGAGGTGCGAAGCGTAGTTGGATAGCCGGGAGCGAGTGGCATAGTGGCGGCGAGGGTGGCAAGGACGCAGCGAGTGACGGGTTGGTCGATGAGCAGCTCGAGGTCGACACGCTCCGTGTTGAATAGGGCGAGACTGGTGGAGGGGCAAAGAGTCCAGTATTGGGCGAAACATCGAAGAATGACGAGGTGCGCGAGGATAGGGGCGAGGGGGTCACGTCCGCGTCAGCCAGCTCTGTCTGGAGACGCAGGCCTGGTACGGCGTCGCGTGGGATGGTGCTGCCGAGATTAATCCCGGGTGGAAGTACGCTGATCGTGTGTGGTGGCGACTTTCGCGGACGACGCCATGCCTGACCTGTCGTTCTTCGTCGAACGAGGTCAGCGGAAGCTGGAGGTGCGGGAACGAGCGACTCGGACGACTGCCATGAGGTCGAGAAGATGTCGTTGCGGCTGGGCTCCATGTCGCAAGTGGCCAGCTGGCAGTCGTATCGCAGAGACAAAGAGCGAGTGAGGGGGAGCAAAGGGGACTCAGATCTGCGGCATGGGCCCTATAAGATCGGCTGGGCTGCGGTGGAACGGGGTGGAGGGGCAGTTGCTCCGTCCTCTCACACCACACACGTTGGCAAGTCAGATGCTGCCTGTGCAAGATAAAGTTGCAATTCGAAGACGCGCACGGGCCTGATCAAGCTACCAATCGTTGATTTTGCTCGTGTCCTTCTCGCTCTTCGTTCGGTCCGTCGCCGCTTATAGGAGCCTGCGCATCGTCGTTGGGCTCTGACGTATCGGGTAAGAATAGAGGCTTGCAGTGGCTGTGCTAAATTTCGATCTGGTCCCGACGTCCATCATGACTGCGATCCTCGTATCGGCCGCTGCCCGCACCTGCGCTCGACTCCCCCACCGTCGCTCGTTGTTCTCGTTCCCAAACTTGCCTCTGCCCGGTGTCGGTCCGGACAAGTCTCCCAATTCGGCGTTTCATACTCGGAAAATCCTACCGTATGTCCCCCCACATCGTGCACCCTGCGGCTAAAGCTGACGCAGAATAGCGCGGCTGCAGGTACAGCCAACGTCAACTATACAATCTCGTAGCCGATGTTGATTCCTATCATCGATTCTTGCCCTTTTGCACCGGCTCCCGGGTCGTAACGCCTATCCCGGACGGCGGGTTCAATCTCGAGGAAGCCTATCGGGTGGAAGCGGAGCTGTCGGTCGGGTTCATGGGCATGCAGGAGTCGTATACGAGTATAGTGTCGTTTAAGCCCTATGAGCAGGTTCAGGCGAGTTTTCTTTGTCCTTTTTCCGGAAACGTTAAACCTTGATAACCCCGATTACACAGGCTGTTGCATCGTCTTCTACCCCGCTGTTCAAGTCCCTCCAAACGACATGGCAATTCCAACCAGCCTCGGCGTCCTCCCCACACCCGTCCTCATCTCCCCCTCCGCACACCTCTGATCAACCAAGAAAGATCGACGCCGGTCCGACTCTACTAAGCATAGACCTCGAGTACGAATTCGCCAATCCCTTGCATGCCGCCATCGCTTCGAGCTCGTTTGGACGCGTGTCGGACATGATGGTCCAGGCGTTTGAGAAGAGGTGTTTGGAGGTGTATGGAAAAGGCGAGGCGTGAGCACGTATTCATGTTTTGTTTAATTGTGTGGGTGTTGTTACGTCATAGAATTATACTTTGTTCTTGTGGCTTACCTAAGACAACCCCTTTTTGAGCGGATCAGCCTGTGTTCTATCGGGACACAGTGTTCCAGACAAGCTACTGCGTCGGAGGGGTGGTAGTCGCTCATAGAAAGTCGTACTTATATTTCGCACGGGAATCGTGCGGTCTGGGCGCAAGATCACGCAACAGGCACCAACTTGCCACAAGCGCCGTGCAATCCTTATTTGCTTTCTGCTACCACTACCCGGTTCTCGTCATCGAATGGAAACAACCTGCTTATCACTCCGAGCGTTTGATATCCCCGAGCTAGGAGATCACATCTGTAGCTTTTCTTTTCCCAACGGGCTGAAATCTCGCCGCCGTGGACAAGACGAACGCGTGGATCTAGGTACTCTTGTTTCTTTACTCTACACTTGCAAAACTACTTTCTATCCTGCTGCTCAGCGCTTGTGGGGATGTACCGTTCTCGAGATAGAGGACGTACTCCGACTGTTGCCCGGTTTCGAGGTCGTTCACTCGGGTTCCGAGTCGAATTATAGAGTTATACAGGTAAGACTTCTAGGTACCCTCTTGAAAAATACGAACGAATGCAACGGTATCTTGTAACAAGGCAGATGTTCCTGAACACTTATCCTCAAACTACTTTAGTCGTCTGAAGCTCTATGCGCATTGTATCCAGTCTTTACGCGTGGACAACATTTATTGGCCAGACGGGAACGAGTCAACACCTCTTTTGCGAGCGAAGAATATGCTTGGGTCGTACGCCAATGAACAAACGCTGTTTCCCAACTTGAACTCTATTACGATCCTTGCCGACAGAGACTCAGAGGCGTGCATAGACTGGACAGCGATGTTGTTGTCACCTTCTATTTCATCGTTAAGAATAATAGGCCCAGATACAAACGTTGGACAGCTACTCTCAGATAGTAACATAATGAACCATGTCCGAACTGCTCTTCACAAATGTGCCGACTTGGAAGAGCTGGAGTTTGAACTTTCTCCTGATTTCTTTGATAACGGCGGGCCAAAATTTCACGAGCTTTATCGCCTCACATGCCATCACCCCGTACCTCACTCAGATTTTTACAGTGGCTTGAGGCCATCCCAAACCTCAAGTATCTAACGCTATACGACCTAGCTCTTGGATCCAACCCCGCACCAGCCATTTCTAATACTTCCCCCAACGCATTTTCGTCTCTAGGATACTTGACCGTGCGCATACACGACTTGAAAATCGCTGATGCCCTGCTTGATACTCCTCTGCTATACCACGTAAATATATTCGTAGTCCAGGTTCGGTATAGCGAGCACGTCGACGTCAGCCAAGGTCGTGTTTGGGATTTTTGGTGCCGGCTAAGGAAATATTCCCTTGGTCCTAACCTATTCCGTATCTGTATGATTAACCCGAGTGAGCCAAGTGTTTGATATTCGGACCTGGAGTTACATAGTGTTATCTTTTAGACTTTCAGCCAATACGGCAACCTCATGTCTTATATAATCAGTCCTGAGACGTAAAATCAGCCACCACACTTATCTTCTCCGACTTGCTGCCATCGCTGCCATAGATGACTTCCAGCCATGTTATATTGGACACTATCATGATACCTGAGATATTCGAGCATATCTGTGACTTTCTAGGCGTCCCTGTTAGCCAGCATAATCGCTTCGACAGTCAATCGTACCCTAGTGAATACCGTCAAGATCTTGTCGCCTTGCTACGCACTTGTTGGAGCCTGTTCTATCCTTCTGTACGACGCCTGTGGGGCTCCCGGCTTGATGTGAGGCATTTGTTACGATTGTTACCGGGGATTAACATAGATAACATTCATTCTGTTCGTTATCCTGAGTCTGAATATGAACCTAAGGTGGAAGAAGATATAAGCATCGTAAAGGTAACACTGTTATCAAGCGCATCATGGTATATTATGTTGAATAGCTCCCATTTAACTCAAACTAGGCGGATATACTAGATCGCTCACCTCTAGATCACTTCGCTCGATTTGATTTCTATGCACAATACGTCAAGTTCCTTACGGTGCATGATATCTTTTGGCCAAGAACAACCGAGAATGGTGCAACTAATTTTCGATCAGATAAAGGCTCGTTGCTGAGCTATGCCTGTGACCGTGCGCTTCTACCCAATCTGGTTTCATTGGATGTCTCTATCCAATGCTCACTGCGTGGAGAAGATCTAGCTAATTTTCGGGACTGTATGAGCTGGTTTAGTGTCTTCCTATCGCCTTCCATATCTTCAGTCAAAGTTTTGTTCCCTAGGTTACCTAATTATGTGCTTTCTTGCACGTACGAGGTTGTTTTAACCGTACTGCGCAAATGCCCAGAACTCGAGTATCTTGAACTCTCATTCCCTGCCCCTCATCCAATATCTGGAGACCCGTCACCTCATACGCTTTTCGATGGCGAAACGCCTGTCCCGGTAAATCTCAGGCGCTTTCAGTACGACGACGCTGTGCTGACTTTGGCGCTGGTCGAATGGCTCGGAAAGTTACCAAATCTCACTTGGCTCTGCTTGAACTCCCTGAGGACGGGAGTTCATGACTTTCCTGCTGCTAGTCTTTCCCATCGCTTCCCGTCTCTAACGACTCTTCAGGCTCATTTCAAGAAGGTCAAGGTTGCTACGGCGCTGCGCAACACGCTGATCACACATAATCTAACAAAATTGGCACTTACTTTTATTGTGTACGACCAGTCGTCTAGCCAAATTTCTCAACTTTTTTCTTCGGTTGCCGAAAACTGCCCTAGGCTTACCAGTGTTGGTTTGATTACGGTCAACGGAGATGCGCATACTCACCTTGTCTGGCTGAACATCCTGAAACCACTTCCTATTCGATTCTTGAACCTGACTAATCATGGGAGCAATGTCTGGACGTTTGTGAATGCGAGTCAGGCTATCGGGAACTGGACTGAATTTAGCAGACTCTGCATGGTGGCCTTTACACACCAAGTCGAAGACCTTGGCGACATTCTTCCCTTCCATCCAAACCTCAAAGTCCTCGAGGCAGAATTTAGGGGGGACACCTGGACTGGCATTTCAACCAGATCTAGCCCACCAATAAAACGTACCTATCAGCCTTTATCTCTGATTTCAAGCTTTACGTTCTATGAAGACTATACAGATGATCAATTGAATGACTTGGCAAGGTGACGTAGCCTGCTCGAGATCCAAACGTCCGATCAATAACAAGCCAAACTAACGCAGATATCTTGCAAGCCTGCGACCGGGCATCAGATGTATTCGGTCCTCGTCACCTGAACCTGCACCTGCAGGACTTGCAGAGCGGCTGGAAAAGCTCAACAGTACTATCAAAAGGCACTCAGATCACATGCGGAATTCTGGACTCGGTGCATAAAGAGCTATCCTCAGTTATCAAGAGCCGAAAAGGCTTTTCTTCAATCTTCCCATTTATCAGGGGCTGTTGTATTACATGTCGCATGACTTTCCCCTTCTCCGTTCATTATGTCCAATACTTGTATCCAGTTCTCGTCTATTTTGTTGACCGCCAGTAAAGTCTCTTTGAATATATATACGGTTTCGGATAACATGCTGTTGTGTCCCAGCTGGCCGCTGTAGGGACGCTGGTTACCAATTATTCTAGTGCCTTTCCACGCCTGTTTTGCTGGCCTGGCTTGTAAATAGTAAGAGTGAGCTTGATGATGAGCCCACCGGGTGGCAGTGCCCGGCGCCGCTATCACGTAATAAGTACCCACTACTCAGTAACTCACCCATCACCACCACAACTTGGCCCTTGGTGTTAAATGGCAACGCTCTACTCATTCATACGAGTGTTCAATATCGTAGAGCTAGGCGACTACATTTGTGGTCTCTTACTTGCCGATGGGTCAGGAGATTCGGACGAGGACACACAATCTAGTTACTCTGGAGAAGACAAACGTGCAAACCTAGCTGCTCTCTTACCTCTGTTGCAAACTTGTAGAGCTACTTTTTGTCCTGCTGCTCGATGCATATGGGGTACTGCTATCGAGGCAGAGAATATACTATCGTTATTACCTGGCTTTTCGGTTATCCAACCTAACTTCTGCCTGAGTCACTGGGTCATACAGGTAAGACCTTAATAAGTTTCGAAGGTTTTCCGTCGAACGAGCTCATAATATACATACGGTAAAGGCCAAAGTTCCCGATCGGTTACCTTCGAACTACTTCGATCGATTTGAACTCTATGCACAATATGTCAAGGCTTTACGCGTAGGCAACGTTTTTTGGCCTGACAATTACGCCGGCACTGGAGACGGGCTAATATCTCCCTCGCAAGCAAGAGATATAATAGAGTCTCACGCTAGGAAACGAGTTCTTTTGCCAAACTTGAAGTCGATTGTGATACTGGCTAATGAGGATTATCCTGAGGATCCGGAACGCTTATACTGGGTAACAATGTTACTCTCGCCCTCTATATCCTCTTTAAAAATTAAAGGCACCAACATGGACGTCAATCCGGTACTCTCGGAAAGCAGCAGAATGGATTTTACCACCACCGCTCTTCAGATATGTGTCAATGTAGAAGAGCTGGGGTTCGAGTTTCTTCGCCCCGAAATCGACGAACCACTACAGTTACTACCCGCGTTCTTTGGGGGTGATTTACCCAAGCTTTGTAGGCTTCGTCGCCTTGAATGCCGTCGTCCTATCCTGTACACAGAATTTCTCCAGTGGCTTCAAAATATTCCAAGTCTCGATTCGTTAGAATTGGATAGTCCGACGCTTAGGGATGATCTCACAGCGATCGCTTCTGTTTCACTCAACCCTTTCTTGTCTCTAAAACATTTGGATCTGCGTGTAAGTGACTGGGACGCTGCAATATCCCTATTTCGAACCCCGATTGTATACCATCTAAATACGCTGGAGGTCGATCTTTGGCCTTGCCCCGACATCGGAAGCACCCGACTTCAAGACTTTTTGAGCGAAGTGAAGACAAACTGCCCTAATCTCACCCATGTGGGTTGGTCGCCGGTGTATATGACGCCTGATTGGACACCGTAGAGGCGTTGCAGCCAAGGGTTCCGTATGTTTCTTTGTTATTCAAAAACATGGTAGATGCTTGAGAGATGGCGTTAAATAATATCTCGTTTGTTTACAAGCCACCCAACATATCGTAAACCAATGTGCTAGATTTGACTTTGCCCTCGAAGCGCTCGGCAATATCGCTATTTTACATTCAAATCAACCTACAAAGGTGTAGTTAGCTCCTCGATTCGGGTTGTCAATGATTGTGCAATAATATTAAGTGATACGGCGAATATCTTCGCGCCTGATCCGCTCTCAGTATGTGAGCAACGGTGGCCTAATTCCATGCTTGACCAACCTGGCGATCTAGAGCACTAGACAAGCATAAACAAAACCGTTACAGTAGCGCGTCCACGTCGGGCACGTGTTGGCGACTTACTTCTTTACGTCTGCTCTCCGCCTCGACAACTGCCATTGTGGGATCGAAAATAGCAGCCAATTTCAGGCACATGTGAGTAGCTTAGTAAAATACTTACGCGCGACTACATATAGTGGATTTTAGGACGGACATGAATGACGCGGAAGGTAGAGATAGTCAAACAGGTCCGTGTACTTTACGTGTCTCTACGCGAACTTCATGATGTTCGTATGCTTGAGCGAATGGATCAGATCGCGTACGAGCTCAAGAATATAACAACTTCCAAGCCGTGTTGCGGCAGCAGAACATGCCCAGCCCTTCTCTATTGAAACTCTCAGTTGACATTCTTACACGAGACGTGAGCGGAACATTTCTCTTTGCATCTGCCTCAGAATCCGACACATTCGTCCAGATTATACCACTTCTGCATCCTCTCGACGTGGTGTATCTGGCCCAGGTTAACAAGCCACTCCGCAAGTTGCTTATGCGTCGATCAGCGAACTCTACATGGCGAGTGTGCATTGAGAATACCGGACTACCAGCTTGTCCCTCGGGTGTGAGCGAACCGCGATATGTATCCACCTGAGCCAGCCATAAGATCTTGTACATACGTATCCCACTCATCGTAAAGATCAGGCTCCATTGGTTCTGTGTTCAAGATCGTTGGCTGCGCTGCTCCGATCCTCGGCCGGCCCAGGGTCATCCCTGCCAGCTTTCAAATCCCTATCGGAGGTGCGAGAGAAAACGATCCGACTCAAGGTGTACGTGTCAACTACTTGTTCCACCCATTGCCGCTCTTGCTTATTTAGACTAAAGTCAAGTAGAACAAGTGTACGTAGTTTCAGGTATCGAGGAGTTAGATTTCCGTCAACTAGGACTATCAATCCGGCAAGTGGGGTGTCTTCAGTCTGTTTGCCTGAGAGAAACAGAATACGCAGCCGTGAAAGGTGTGGAAACCACTCGGTGGGTGGCATTG
>WSLO01000300.1:9081-20366 GCA_019677385.1 Ceratobasidium sp. 392
AGTGCTTCAGGTTCCTGCCATTTGCGAACCCTCACGTGATACGCCGGTCTGTTATGTAATTTATATCCGTCAACATGGACGCCTGCCACCGGTGACCACGACCACCACCCTCTGACTGCGTTTGTACCCTTTTCTGTCTCCGCCTCTGCACGTCTGTCTTCCAAAGTAGATCCAATCTGTAAACTCGTGCTGTACGAGTATATTGTGTATCTGACTTAGCAGTTAAATTTGTAAGAGCGTTTTTTCTATCTCCTGTATCTCCTTTGCCCGTGTCAAGAATGGTGGAATTATTCCGTATTCATATTCATTTGAGTGACTTTAGTCTTTAGGCAAGCAAAGTAAACATGGCTGGAGGTGATGATGACTATGATATTTATGGTGACGACGACTATGGCACTGGTATTGAGGTTGACCAGGTGAGCCTTTGGTTTTTTGACGCCGAAGTTTGATCGAAGTAAAGGGCTAACACTAAGCGCCCGGTAAGAAGCCGACCAAAACTGAGGAGTACGAGTCGCATTCAATCGAGGCCGAAATATCGAGGGATCCAGAGCCATCAGTAGGAAATAAACGTGGACGAGATGATTCAGAGGGATACGATTCGGTGGGCTCTCTTACCGTCCTTCGGAATGTTCGTATTCTAATACAATACCTTCCCGAGAAGAAGCCCCAATCAGGTGGAGGGTCAATGCGCAATTCTGCTGGTCCTCAGCCGAATATGAATATGGGAGGAGGTGGTGGGGGCGGGTTTTCGGAGGGTTCGGACGCGTTGTACATCGGGGAACTCCAATGGGTAAGTTGTTGTGGCGCAAATCCGGGCATACCTCTGATAATTATATTAGTGGACCACCGACGAGGATGTTCGCCAAGCCGCCCACAACATTGGAGTTCTGATTGACCACAAGGACATCACATTTTCGGAGCACAAAGTCAATGGAAAAAGCAAAGGGTTAGTTCCGCACTTTCTCCCCAGATCATTCGATTTACCTTCGCATTTATCCGTAGTATCTGCTACATAGAATGTGGATCGTATGATGCCGCCAATGCTCTCAAAAACTGGTTCGATAACAAGTGGGTATTGCTTGTTGGGTTCTAGGCCGTAGCTAACTTGACGACCTTAGTGAGTTTCAAAATCGCCGAGCTGTGGCAACATTTACTAGCTCGTCACATGGCAATCCATTCCGCACATTGCCAAAGGGTCAGTTAATTTACAACTTATTTTTGTCCTGTAATTCTAACCAGGGCCGCTTTATAGACCCGCCCGGTCGTACAGGAGGAGGTGGTGGTGGTGGCGGCGGCGGCCGGGGCGGTGGTGTGGGCGGTAACCAATCAATACCTACAGGGCCGATTACGAGTGGCGGTAGCGGTGGTCCCGGCGGTCGTGGTGGAGGATTTGGCGGCCGCGGCGGATACAATAACAACAGCGGAGGGATGAACAACATGGGAATGATGGCTGGTGGGATGAATCCGATGATGGGTATGCCTAACCCAATGATGGGAATGGGTATGGGTCGCGGAATGGCCAATCCTATGATGATGGGAAATATGCCAAAGTGAGTTTGCAAATTTGCCGTGTGTTTCAGTCTCTGACATGTTTCCTTAGCATGATGGGTGGTATGAACGGGATGAATGGGATGGTGGGACGTGGGGGTATGCCTAACCGAGGTAAGGCTACAAGTTATTTTGTCTCGTTGTATCAGCCCTAATTGAATAATATTTAGGCTTTAACAACGGTATGCGTGGCGGTATGGGGGGACAAGGAGGCCATATCAACCCTCAATTCTTTGGGGGTGGCGGCGGCGGAGGTTTTAACAACCAAGGCGACGGGCCTCGCAACAAGCGACACAGAATGGACGATAATGCTTAGATTAGCGTTTAGACTTGGACCATCCGATGTGCCACATGGTCTGTGTATACACAAAATTGACATTTCTCGTCTTTCAATTCATGTTTCTTAACTATTCCGGACTTGATGTCTATAAATAGTGTATGAATATGCCATACCTTTGTGCACTCTTATAAACCATTGCTTGTGCGATCTCTTACTCATGCGCAGTTAGCCGAGGTGTGCGCGGAGCTGACGTACCTCAAAGCCTATGTAGACGTAGGTCTGGGGCGATACCGATACCGCGAGAGATCGGTCAGCGGTCGTACGTCGTGCAGCTGCAGATCAGAGTAAAACACTAGATCGTCGTCTGTCGATGGCTGGAACAGGGCCTCAAACTAGGATGAAATCACATTTACGTCGGCATTAGCCCCTAATTTGCAATTGTGGCTCCGATCACGACATCGAGTATAAAACCGCATAAGCTCGGAGGGCTACTCTTGCGACTTATCAACCACTTCTCTTCCCACACCCCCAGTTTTTTCTTACTCATGACCATTGGACCTACGATATACACCGCCGTCGTCGGCTGTGGTATTGCCACCCAAATATTCCATGTGCCTCTGCTCCTTGCCCAAAGACAGCTGTTTACGCTGAAAACTATCGTGGAGAAGGCTGGACCAAAGCCGGTAGACGCTATCAACAAGTTTAACCGAACGAATATCAAATGGACTAGCGACTTGGAAGACGTGCTGCAAGATGAGGATATCGAGCTCGTAAGTCGGTCTACGCTCCCAATGCTCTAATATGTCTAACGGAGATATATGCTTTGATGTAGGTCGTTATTGCCACCCCCAACCACTTGCACTTCAACATGGCTAAGGTAAGGGCTCCTCTCTGCAGCCCTCGGATCATATCATTGACCCTTACTTTCTAGGCAAGCCTTGAAGCGGGTAAACACGGTATGTGACCTAGACACGATCAAGCCGCACTATTTCCTAACGCCTAAAGTATTAGTGCTAGTGGATAAACCCGTCACGCCCACGTTCGCGGAGGCTATGGAGCTTTCCCGAATTGCTCATAGAGAGGGTCGCATCTTGATGTCGTTCCAAAATAGACGACTGGACGGAGATTTTCTTACAGTGAAGAAGCTCGTTCAGGAAAAGACTATGGGGGATGTTTATGAATACGAATCTCAGTGAGTTAGACCAGGCGTTGATTTCATTGAATGTCTAACGCCTTCCGCTGCCTAGTTACGACCGACTTCGGCTTCAACTAAACGGCACCTGGAAGGAAGGGACTCAACCAGGCTGTGGAAACACCTGGAACTTGGCACCACACCTTATTGACCAATCGCTCGTTCTGTTCGGGCGACCTGACAGTGTGATGGGTGTTGTCCAGAATGTTCGACAGCTTGGACATAGTAATTTGGATGATTCGGTGAGTCTGATGGAACGGTCGATGTAGGATCTTATCTGATTGGTACTATTTAGTTTACCATCCATCTCTATTACACTTCCACACCACGACCAGTAACTTGCATCCTGCGTGGGACACTTTCCGCCGTTACCTCGAGACCTCTTCGATTCATTGTCAGGGGCGAGAACGGCACGTACACGAAGCATGGGCAAGATGTCCAAGAAGGACAGCTCAAAAAGCACGTAAACCCTCGAGATGCTGAGTTTGCGCAAGAACCCAAGTCACAATACGGCGAGATTGAGCTGCAAAACTCTGAGGGCGTTATCGAGTTTGATTTGTGAGTGGTTTTTTGTTCTAGTTGGGAGTTGGGTGCTAACGTACCTTCGATCGTTAGCCTTCCGACTCTTAAGGGAGAGTATACGAGGATATACCCAAACATCGCTGCCGTGATTGAGGGCAAGGAGGAGCCGATTGTCAAGTGGGAAGACTCGGCCGCCGTTGTTCAAATCCTTCAACTAGCATTCCAGAGTTCCGAAGAACAGCGCGTCATACCTGTTCCTCGAATCTGATTTCTCATGAGGATGGCATCGCAACCACCGACATTCCATTTTGTCCTAAGTTTTCTTTATAATTTCATTATGTCTGGATTATGTGTGTTCTGTAGACGTTTTGTGTTTTGAAGATGTGCGGATACCGTGTTGTGTGTAGTGTAATACTGTCTAGAAATAATTCTATTTGGAGCGTCGTAAAGTCTAATTTTTGTTTTTTTGGCACGTGTGTTCTCGGGCGATCGGTTGGACCTGACATGTGGCGATGATCCAGATCATGCACGCAATGTTCAGAAGCAGATTTCAAATTAGCCCCTGTCTTGAACATCTTGTTTCCCTCCACCATCTACCTCTACACAATCACAAAAGACGCGCCTACGCGTTTTGGGTCTAGCACGTACAAGGAACTACAGCTGTATTGCGCAGAGTCAAACATATTTCTCATCACCATAGCACAGACCACATACTTGTTCTGCGCCTCACCCTCTGAACTTGGGGCTAGTCTGGCGGAAACCGCTGAATTGAACGCTGTGGAACCTCAAACGTTATGCTTGAGCTTAGAAGCTCTTGCAAGAGATATTTGATAACCGTCTCTACTCTTGCACTACTAGCTGCACCAGCTGCTGCTTACACTCCAGACGTGAGGTATGTATAAATTTAACATTAAATGTTCAGTATACAATGCTAAGAATATGCAGATGGGGACAATCATCTACGCTATTTGGAAGTACCCTCTACATATATGGCGGCAAAAGTGATCCCTCCAACATGTATAGCTACAGTTCAGCGCCCAACACGAATGAGCTGATTTCCCTCGATTTATCCTCAGCGTTCAGCTTGTCAGGTGTTCCATGGACCTGTGTCAGCGGCTCTAGTGTATCTTCAAGCAGCCAAGGGCCCACCGTAGCGTTTCATTCACTGACTCCCTTCGACTCGAAGACTATGTTATTATTTGGAGGCGATGGTGGGCCGAGTATGGTGCTACCAGCTAGCCCAGACTCCACTTGGCTTCTTGATGTATCTTCTCCTAGAGCACCGGCATGGACTGAGGAGGCGCAGGGTTGGGCGAACCAACCTGCTCGGTTGATGCATCACTCTGCCGTTGGATCCTTTGGTCGTGTTTGGATAACTGGTGGTGAAAAGGCCGATGGGTCCATGTTGCCCGCGAGCGGACACTACGTGTTCCAGCCTTCAGTTCCATCATTTGATCAACTCTCAGCTAGTAATGCGCCTCCCGTCATGTCAGGCCATGCCTCAGTTTTGCTACCGTCTGGGACGTTGCTTGTTTTTGGTGGTCACAACCCGACGACGGGCGCTATGGTAGATATGAGCACGATTTGGATGGTCGACACGAGTCAAACGGTTCCTGCGTGGTCGAATGTTACTGCTGCGGGTACAGTTCCAGTCGCACGCCATAGTTTCGCATATACCACCTTGGACGACGGCAGGATCTTCATCCATGGCGGAGTGGACACAGGGACGCAGGCTATGTACTCAGACGCAGCGATCTTGGATCCAAGGCAGAATCCTATGCAGTGGTCGGCCCTCGCCGGGTTTGATCAGGTTGGCGCGAGAAGGGACCACATGGCGGTGGGAGTTGGCCAGCAGGTGTTAATTGCGTTCGGTAAGTTGTCCTTATTAAGAAATGAGGATGTTTTATAATAACTCTATCATAGGGTATGGGACGAGCGGTCCAGCTTCGTCATCGCTGTTTCTCTTCGAGGCAAACGACAACTCTTGGGGAAGTTCATTTGTCCCTGTGCCTATGTCAGCACCATCCCCTTCGTCTCCCTCATCTCCTACAACCAGCTTGAGCTCTCCCAGCCCAAGTGTACCCTTACCTTCCGAACAATCAACAGTATCTCAGCCGGTGCATCAACCTACTGGTAGCCCATCTGGCGCTCCATCCAACCCTCCTATCCCTGGACCGGTTCCGACGCAAAGCCATATAACAACCCCTCACCCAACCAATAGTTTCTCATCCAGTGTTCTACATTCGCCAACGTCTACCTTACCACCAGGCAGTGCAGACAGCCCTTCCTCCAATATCAAAAAGATTGCTGTTGGTGCAGTCCTGGCGGTAGTCGCTTTGGTAGGACTGATTCTATGCGGCGCCTATGTTGCATTGCGAAGGCGAAGGCCCGTTTGGAGACGCGGTGATGCATCAGCACGACTGATCAGTGACGAGCCTGGATCGACAGGGGTGGACGATGGATATGGGACACCAGGCGAAAAGAACATCCCTCTTGCGGTATCAGACTGGAGCACCTATCAGAGCCCTCGGCGACAATGGACACTACTTGGCCTTGGCAGCCGGCAGAACCATGGTCGGCAGCGATTCGACATCCTGCACGACGAAGATGTACGCGAGTTTGGAGACGTACGAGCGAGCCAAGGAAGCGCTAGAAGAGAGGCAAGCGAAATGAGCAACCAAAGCGCATGGGGCGGGATTCTCAACGCTAGTACGGCGAGCCTCCGCTCAGTCGGTGCCGCGCTAGGATTGGGACGAACCCGGCAGTCAAGCTATGGGTCTGCGCGCCCAACTGGACGCGAGTTGGAGGATATGGAGAAAAACGCCTCAAACCCCTTCCTCGACTCGTCAGAGGCTGGAAGGACACCCAGTGTTCCAACCGTCGCACTGGTCGGAGGATCTCGTCCCCGTGCTGTGCGACAAGAGTCATCGTCGAGCCTGCGGGAAGTTATCTATCGAGACCCATTTGAAGACACAACCCAGTATCCGCTTATGCCCCTTGAAGAAAGTGGTCACGAGAGTGTACAACCGCCACCTCGAGAAGGCGAGAGTCTCGTTGGTGCTTTCCGCCAACAAGACCTTGAGGACCATGGGCGTTACGATAATGCTGTTATTCCTGCAACTTTGGAGACATACGGCCTTGCTGCTCTTGGTCGCGCGCGCTCAAACTCTGATGTAGCGCCTTCGAGTGTATCTGCAGGGTCTGGGAACGGACATGGGCCAGGTAGTGGCACAACCTCGGCTGTTGGGTCTTCCTCGTCTCACGAATACCAACCGTTTACTCTTCTTTCGGCTGCACCCTCGGCGCCAATTAAACGCAGCGATTCATGGTGGTCCCGATTCTCGATGGGATCCCTGCGAGGTGATAGGGGCGCACACCAGGAAGGCTTCAACATCGTGCGCAGGATATCAAGGCAGTCTGAACGTCCCTCTCGAGCAGAAGCATTCATCGACTTTAGGGATCCTGCCCCACCACCTCCGCTTCGCATGGCGCCAATCAGAGAAACCGGTCACACCCCAGAGGCATCTCCTCACGATGCGGTCTCAAGTCACTCACGGTCATCGAGTGCCAACCCGTTGCCTAATGTACCCCACCGTCGCTCGGCATCTTCTCTGGCAACTGTGCAAACTGCAGATAGTTCCGCGCTCGAACGAATAGGGCAGATGGACATTATCCAACGAGTGCGGACCGCCAGCACGCAGCATAGACAGTCGATTTCGTTGGAGACCAACCCTGAATCGGCCGAGGAACAGGAGTCTTTGGGATTCATTCCAAGACGACCTCGGCTCAGCATTGTACCTGGTTCGCCAGTTGGAGGCTCCAAGAGCGCGACAGAAAGTCATCAGGAGAGCAGGGCATCGACTCCATCGTTGTCTGAAGACCACGGCACAATCGTGGCGTCGCCTACCGAGGCTACGTCGTCGATCGGACACACTGTCAAGCCTACCACACCTGTTCGACCTCGCCAAGCTACAGGAAAGGTAGCCGAACGGATTGCTGCCTACGAACGGCGTATGACAGAGAACAGTCCAGTCACACCTACCCGCAGGTCTCCGGTTGGCGGAGAAGCAGGGCGTCCCCGTACGAAGAGCCAAGTGCGCCTCGAGTATGGTTTTGTACAACGACCTGAACTGTTCATCGCGAACCCGGATGGTCGAGCGTCGCCTTCTTCATGAGCTTGCTTGAATTTATTTGTGATCGGCTTTTCTCTTTCTCAACATGATCTACTGTATCCCTTGATTGCAATCGTCCTTTCACTCATTGCATAAACTGAGGCCCGCATACATGCACTTGTACTTGTCTAGATTCGTTTCTTTCTTGCTTGGTGCTCCCCCTTTTTTATTGGACTTTTTTTTTTTTACGAATTCTCATGACAAGTTTGTTTGAATTGTCTGAATGCACTGCCTCATACATCTATCTATCAGATACATATCGATTTCTTGATTTGTATCGTACCAACGTTGTCTAGGTGTGTCACTGTTATCTGTACCATGCCTTCAAAAGCGAGCAGCGCTCAAAATGTATCCGCCGATGACATGTATTATTTATTGAAACAACGTAAGATACAGTCACGGCCCAACCATGATGGTTCAAGCCCTTGAATTCCGTCAGTCGTCATTCGCTTTAGTTACTAAAACAACCACAATCCGGTCAACACTAGCGGGCGACCATGTGGACAAGAACTCACATCTGCAAACGCCTGCGACTGGATGGCGTACATCTTGGCGTATTCTCCGGCCTGGGCCAGTAGCTCCTTGTGCGTGCCCTTCTCGATTATTGAACCGTCTTTCATGTAAAGTACTAAGGGGCTCGTCAGTACTCGTTAAGACAAGGATGCGAAACGCATATACTCAGGTCTGCATGCTTCGTCAAGTGCCCAAACCGACTGAATCACGACAACAAGGAAAGACAATCAAAAGCCAAGTTTCTTGCCATATTCGAACGATGGACATACTGGGTAACAAAAATCATTGTCCTCTCCCCCCGTAGGCTGCGGAGACGCTCAAATATTTCTGGTTCAATGGTCAATCAAGTGCACGATAGAAAGGGCTGCGCCAATTACCGTATTCTGCCTTAGGGTCTAAGCTAGCACTGGGTTCGTCGTAGCAAAGTATCCTGACGTGGTTTGAGTTCTTCATGAAAGTTCGAGAGAGCTGTATTTATATTGAATATCAAGGCTCCACTGTAGCGTCTGGGATAGCTTACTGCAAGTCGTTGCCACTCGCCTCCACTAAGCTTGATAGGCTTCTGGGCTTCGACCAACGATTTATATTTCTCAGTGGCGTTCTCCCTCGAGCCTTGACTGGAAAACCCTGTTTTTTTCAGGTTCAAGATTTGTGTCGAATTTGAGCGGGAGTTTCTGGATGAACTCGTAAGTGCCCCCCAGCTTTGAAGCTTCATCTACATCCTTTTCTAGGTTCTTTGAATTCGGACATCCTAGAAGGATGTTTTCCTTCACCTAGCCAGATGTCTGATAATTAGAAAACTCGACCCGAGCTCGACGGACACACGTACCGTCAAGGGCAAGTGCTGATAATCCTGATACATAACGTTCGTCGCGGCTCGTAAGGTGGAAATTTTGTAATCGTTAATGGGGCGGTTGTCGACCAAAACTGTCCCCGAAGTACTGTCATACAGACGAGTGATCAGGTTAATACTTGTGCTTTTCCCGCAGCCTATGTCAATAGGCCTAGGATTAGCTGGTGACTTCTAATGTGAAGATGAGCTTACCGTTTTCCCCTACGATTACGCAAAGTTGTCCAGAATTTATGGTAAAAGACAAATCCTTCAGAACCGGCTTATCGGTCATTGGATATGTGAAGTTCACCCCCCTTAAGGCGATTAGCGGCAGCTAGCCAGATGTATATAGGTTAACTCACCTGAATTCGATGGTGGCACCTTTACTATCCGTGTGTTCATCGTCAGGATAAACGATCTCCCCATCCTTCATGGCTGGCTTGATTTCCAGAACTTCGTAGAGCGCAACCACGTTATCGAAGAGGTCCCAAATCCTCCGCCCGCTATACACAATTCGCCAAATTATAGCCTGATAAGCACTTGCCGCCTGTTGTACCATCACTAGACTTGTCAAGCTCAGTCCGCTCGAATGGTTATGGATATTGCCCCATGCAAACAGTAGCTGCATCTTTGTTCAGTACACGTTAGTAGTATGCGCACAGTGAGGTACTTACAAAGGGGATGGCGTCGAACAATGCCTCTACGTCCTCATACCCAATAGGTTTTTGGCGATACAACTGTCTCGGTGGGTTATCACCACACGCGTCTCCAAGCTCTTCTATGTCTTTTGCGTACTCTACATAGTCAAGGCTATAGTGGAAGGAAATCGGAAGAGAGGTTGAGAACGTACGAGAGTTGATGAAATCGTCAAGTCCTCCGCTCAGCACCTCTTTCTTAAGTTTAATCGATGTTCCGAGCTTATAGAGAGCACCCATTCGAAGCCAGTGATAGTTGGTCACCACAGCATAGTATGCTGAAGGGACAACAGCGGTATTAGCAATTACAGATTTACTTTTCAGTGATACCAAAGCGAGCTCTACTCACGTTTTTCTGCACCATAGTAGAGTACTTGAGAGATCAACGGGCGAGCTATGCATATGAACCCAAAAAGCTTAGCGTCCTCGCGGGTCCTCAACATCTGAGCTAAAACAGAGGCGTGCCCAATAGATTCGACGCAAATTGATATTAATTCCGCCAACGATTCGAGAATAGCCCAAGCTCTGGAGCGCAGCGCAATGGCCTTATCAAATCGTGACTGAACATCTGGATTTTCTGCTACAGCTAGGTCCAATCGACTTTGCACTGAGGAATAGTCGGATAAAAAACCGTCGAGTAAGAGACGCGGCCTGGATGATGCAAGTTACACACCTGCCAAGAGCCTCTTCTTGAAATGCAGAGAGACCCTCTGATCTATGATGGGCTGCGCGTAAGCTCTGTAACAAATCAAGGTGAGCAAAAACACCTTTAATCAAAAGCAAATAACCTACTGTAGTCTTCGCACTCCCCATCCGACTATCACAGATATGAGATACACCACGAAAGCCTTAGCAAATTCCCTAAGAGATATGAGACGACTATTACGATTGCTTAGAGCCTGTTCCGCCTGTGTAATTTGGCGCGTCGGCGTGATATTTTCTTATATACGGGAACACAGAGATGAACTTACAATGTTTAGTATCTTTGAGTTATTTCGTAGGTGAATTGAGGGAATAATACTGGCGGTTACGGACGCAGCAAAGTAGAAGGTAAACCAGACCGGTGCAAGCGATAGTGACTCTAACAGAAATTTCCGCACCACCGGAGCACTAGCTAAGAGGCTATAAGCATTTTTCAACGAGCCTACTGTAGGAATTGAGTCGAGCCATGAGCCAGAAGTAAGGTAGTATAACGTCCAGACACCAAGTTGGCGTTCACGGTAGTGGGGTTTGGCTGCTTGCGGCTCTGGCTTGTCAGAATCGTTCGTTTTCTCATTCTCAGCAAGATTTTTGTCCAAAAGTGGACGTTCAATCTCTGAGCTGGATAGTTGACCGGCCTTTGTGGAATCCGTCATGGTGGAAGTTGCCTTTGGGAACAAGTGAAGAGCGTGGCGGGGAAAGTATACCTCCTTTATATACCTGAAGTGCTCGATGCAGTGCGGAGTCAACACATGGAGAACGTAGCACAGCAGAGATCAGGCAGAGGTATTTAGCCATGCTATTGGTCACCTCGGTTTGGCCGAGAGTCAGA
>WSLO01000301.1:0-11150 GCA_019677385.1 Ceratobasidium sp. 392
CGCTCGCCCCAAGGCCCGCGTGTACTCTGGGGCGGACTCCAGGGCGATTTTTCATAGGAGCCGGAGGCTAAAAGCCTCGATTAGATAGGGTGTTTACCGGAGGCTACTAGCCTCCAGTTTCTTCGAGGTATAGGTGGACAAACCGGCCGACGTAGCGAGTAGTGTACTCCCAAGCATTATGGTATCTCTCCCTGATCGGCCGAAGCGCAAACCCGATGATGACCGTGAGCCCGAGGGGTAAGATGAGCGCTGTCGTCAAAAGGGCAACATGCAGGGCCGATGAAAGATCAGCCTCGAGCCCCACCTCGATGGATATACAGTGATCCATCTAGAAATATGGTATCAGCACCTCGTCACACATCTAGAACTTTATTAGTCAAACTCACAC
The DNA here is from genome assembly GCA_019677385.1 of Ceratobasidium sp. 392. Classification (NCBI taxonomy): domain Eukaryota; kingdom Fungi; phylum Basidiomycota; class Agaricomycetes; order Cantharellales; family Ceratobasidiaceae; genus Ceratobasidium; species Ceratobasidium sp. 392. The sequence goes on from WSLO01000301.1 coordinate 389, forward strand.
AAACGTCACGAGCGCTCATCCCACATGTAATCCTCCAGTTGAATGAAGAATATGGCGGGCGTAAAACCTCCCAAACGGGAACTCGCCGACCAGCTAGTTTGACACGGCGGGGATCAGCTCATTTCAAACGAGCACAGCGAGTGTCAAGTTGGCCAACAATGCTTGAGCGATGAAACCTGTTCGAGAGGGAGACCGGGGGAGCCGGGCGGCGCGAAGACCGAAAGGAAGGTTGATGAATAACATTAGGGTTTGATGTGCCCTGGATAAGCACCAATTCAGTTGATCGGCGGGGATGGGAGGACAAAATCGAGGAGTCAAGAACGCAATGAACCACTGGACCACTTCTGCCGAGCCAACTCACCAGATAATGGAAAAAAGCCACCGTGGTCGCTGGCGGTGGTAGTGCTCCTCGACAGGTTGAAGAATGGCGAGGTCCTGGGCGATAGCGTCACGAAGGTTGTCCTCGCTTGAGAACGAACGTTTTTCAATGTCTTCATGATTGAAGTTGGGTGTGAGAGGCGTGAACGAGGGAGCGCGGACTGTAGATTCGAGAGCAATGGCCCGAAGTGGACTAGGAGAGATGGGGAAGACCGGGACGCATGCTCAAGCGAACTGGCCAAGGCAGTCGGATGGCAGAGGCTGCGACTCTCGCGGTGGGACTAGGGAATGGTATATTGTCTGGGGAACAGGTCTGCATTGTCGTTCTTATATAGAACTGGGCGACTTTAGACAATAATTTGTTAGGGTCAGGTCTTCCAAGGGTTTGAATCTGGACTCGCACCTGTTTTTATACCCGATAGCATCGCCCGGCATAACCCGCACAAACCATTCTATGGATATCCACAGAGAGCGAGTTGTTTGATCGTTGTGGATGGGGGCTTGGTGGCGGCCTTCTGAGTACCGAAGAGAGAAATGGTAATGCACACCAGGCACAGTGAGAAAATTTTGCTCTACAGGCTTAATTCGCGTTATCAATCGAGTGTTGCTAAACTCTCAATCGTGCTTACCGTAGTTTGAGGGGCAGTTAGCGCGGTCCCGAAGTGGCAGGCGTCCTTCGGGCCAGATTGTACGTCTCGGCTACGGCAGGAACCTCCATTTTGTCATTCCTAAATTAGTTCTCCTCGTATATTTGAAGTCGAAACGAGTAGACTTTTATGGATTCAATATTTCGGAGCAGTTTAGAACGAATGAAGCCGGCGGATGTGACTGCATGTCGTGGTGAAGGTCGAGTTATATATGACGATGTGTCACGTGTGACAGATCCGTTTGACGTTTGTCTAGTCTCACGTGAATTCGGCCACAATAGCAGCGTGCGACTCTCCAGGCTGTCCTTGACTCGGTCATGAAGACACTGATTTTACCAAAAATATTTGCTGAGCGGTACACTTTTTCTGCGCGGATGATACAAAACTCGATTACTTGACCAAGCATTGTGACCTAAATTTGCTCATAGCGTCCATGATTGAGAAGTTCCTTGGGTCGTTCTTGAGCTCCTTTGGCATGTCCGGTCGTGGATTTCGTTCTGCTCACCGCACGTCGACGCATCTACGCTACACTCTCACAGCATGTCTAGTCCACACGGCCGCGTCGATCCTTATGGCCTTGCCTTCTCAAAATCACATGAGCATACGGAAAGGGCTGATGCCAAGACGCATCTCGCCTCATCCGAGTTTATTCTTCATCTTTCCTCCAGCGTGCTCTTTTCTACTCTCGTATTCGCTTTCCTCGTGGGTTATCCGAGATGGAATCAGAGGGAGTACTAGAGCGGCAGAGATGACGGGTAAGCAGGAGCTTGTGGTTGGCTGGAGCGCATTGGAGAGTGGATTTCTTGTTGTTTGATTGCTGATACAAAATGAACCACAGGGTGGCCGCGATCTGACTGGTACGCGCGCTCTATCCAAATGGCGTCTATCATAGCTGAGAACCAAATATTTACGCGAGAGGGGGGCATATCAGGATTAGGCTCGACTAGTCAGAAGATTTAATGCTGGAAATCATCGGTTCCTGCGTTCCCGACCAAAAATTCAATTTTGACGCTGTAACAAGTTATGATAACAATGTAGTATTTGGTGGATCTATATCTTCCACAAAACGAGACCAAAGCATAGGATACTGTTATAGAGAAAGCCCTCCCTTGCCAGATCTACGTGCGGCCTCGCACAAGCTGCGAGGATCCGGAACCTTCACTCCTCCATCAATCTCCCACCAGACTTTTCCCCAGCATCTGAACTTGAGGTCTATCTCTGATCCAGTCTTCAGTTTTTGCGGTTTAATGCCAGTCGGGTTGACGGCTCGTGTGCGATTCGCCGATGCGAAGCAGTCTGCCGAACGTCATTCACGGTGTAGAAGACAACCGGGACTGGCACGCAGGGCGGCCAATTATAGTCTAGGACAACCGTCTGATTGACTCCTTGTGGGTGCCCTTTGGGGATCTCGGAGAGGTTGGGACTCCATCTCCGACGCTGAATCATCAGCCGAGTGAACCGCCACGCACCGGCTCATCATGTAATAGGTATTAGTAATATACTCCTGAGTCCTGCAGTTAGGGGTCATCCCGTTGATTCAGAGTTCCACGTCGTCTGCGCCAATCCTGCTCCGCGTATAATCTGATAAAAGCCATGTCCGAGGCTTCGTCCGCCTTGAGACAGGCCACACAAGGTACCGGTAGCGCAGCACCTCTTGTTCATGGTACTCAGGAGCCTGCTCGGTCTGGAACTAGTGAACCAGCGCGTTTCTCACAAGACGTTTTGTCCCAGGAGCTCAATACTGTTTGCTCTCACTGCGGCTCTCGTCTCAACTCTGGTAGTGTCTTATCTAGGACTGCTGCTTATTCTGGCGCTCTTGAGGTTCCCAGGGGCGAACCGACCCCTGAAATCTTGGCTACAGGCAGCTCGAGTACCTCTGGGAAAAAGAGACGGTCCCCAAAATCTCAAACCGAGAAGTTTCATGATGTTATGGGAATGTTTGGCAAAAAGGCCGGACTTACACTCGCCGAATTCTTTAAATTTCTGTTTGACCCGGAATCCGAGTTGCTCAACCCCTCCGAAACCGCAACACTAACAGCCTGGCTAGCGGGTGGAACAACTTCTGGATATAGACTCGTAGAGCTTGTTGCTAGCATGTACTTACATCATCAGCAAAAGCGGATTTGTCTCAGCTGGTATTTGAAGCACTTCAGAGTGCTTCAAATAACCAAAATACCCAAAACACCCAAAATACCAGTCCCCCTATTGAAATACCTTCAAATATCAGGCATGTATTTTAGAGTCTTCAAAGGTATTTTAATACTCATAATGATGCTTGGAGGAGCTATGAATATGGGCCTTTTGATATCTGATATGCTCAAATACATAGACCAAAGCTTTGGACAGTATTAAACACACAGTTTGTGGGATAGAAGTGCTCCTGAGCTCTATGAACACAGCTCAATGGTATTAAAATCTGTTTAAACTAGCACATAGGGTGTATGAGTGTATTAAAACTAGCGCATACATGGTGTCAGGTGACTCAAATCGGCGCATATAGTAAGCTATATGCTTAGAAGCGACGCATATATTGTCCATATTTTCCATGTCCAAGCCTCAAAATGGCGTGCTTTTGCTCCACTGTCTTGATTACTTGTTGATTTGGGGACAGAGAAGCTGTACTATCATTATAACATTGAACAAGAAAGTAGTAAACATAATCATGTAGTTCTTGGTGCGGTTTACGAGTGAAGTAGAGAATAGAAAGGTTGCACAAAGCTCAAGTCATTAACTAAGTGCTACGACGTGAGGGACCAGGCTGAGAATTTACAGCTCTAGTTTTACCCTTAGCAGCAGGGCGACGCGCCATAGCCTGTGTTGCACTGTTATCCCAGTCATCACCCACTAGGTATGCAATGTCAGCCAAGTTCAAAAACAAACGGTCAATATGTACCCAACAGTCTCATGCGTTCTGCATATTCATCATCAGGCTCCGAGTCATGCTCCTCCCATTCTACGTTGATGTCGGGAACCACATTAACAGCAGCAATGTTCCTGTCAACCCGTAGGATAAGCTAAGCTCACATGGTGTTCGGAAATTTCGATGCTACTCACAGACACGTCTCTAGCATGTGCCCCTGATGTTTTCTCAGTTGCTCGGCTTGGTTCTTCTGATCCATATTGCTCATAGTTCGCAGGTATCGCCGGTAGAACTCGGCATCTTCTTCATAATCAAGCTTCACCACTCTTGCGTTCATGCTCTCGTACGATTTGATCAGTCGGTAAATCTGTACCCAATTCGTGAGTTATGATCTAAGTATTGAAAGACAAACTTACGATGCAGCACGTAAGAGCAATGACCGGACGTGGCATAACTGGGAGAAAGTGTTTCCGGTACCGGTTTCCAAGGCTCCTGGTGTTATCAAAGAACGTCTCCTGAATACTCTGTAGAATGATCTCATTTTGGAAGCGATAGGTGTCATTTTCTTCGTTCTGTGGGTACAGTTAGATACGGTTCATGTGGATCGACAATACGTACCGATGACAAAAACCGATCCTCGTGTGTGAGTCTTTGAGCGCGAGTTACACTCTCCGCTTTGCCACGAGTGATTTTGTAAGCTGAACCAATCTTGTGTTGACACACTTTTTTCAACTCTTTCCGTAATACTGTTGGCTTGAAGGAAATCTACATAACCAATACTTCGAGTACACCATCTGCAGTGACGTGAAAGAGAACTCACATATCAAATGTGTTTATTCTCACACTCCAAAACCGGTAAGTCTCGTGAAACTCGCAGTCTGTCATTGGCATCTGACCAGAAGCGGTCAATCCATTCGTCCTGCATCGTTCGTTGCAACGATATCGCCAATCCACCTTCGCCTTGGTCATTTTCCGATGGGGTGAGCTCCGGGTATGCACACGTAACAAGCATTTCAACCTTCACTAATTCAATGACCAGGTCAACAAGCGGTCCATGCTCACCAAACTCGGATCGCTGAGCTTCCTGTTTTTTGGTCTTCCGCCTGTTTTTTTTTTGCTTGCATGCTGGACAAGCTTCGTCATCGTCGAGACCATCATTCACATCAGTCATATCATCAGCCTCATTGTCCGCAGTTCCATCCGTTTGGCCTGTCTGTTCGAGAGCGAGTTCTGGAGGGTCTGAGGGGCCATGTCCGTCCTCACCGTGCAAATCTTTGTCGTGCGAGGAATGACGTGTTTGAACAGTGCGACTATTGTCCGTGCGATCACGCTTGGTGGCTGTTGTATTTTGGGAGGTGAGAGCTTGACGGTGCTGTGGAGGCTCCTGCCGCGCCGCTGTGTTGCCCTTGTCCTTCGCCGCTAACCGTGTATGAACCAAAGAATTACGAAGCTCCTGTATTCGTGCCTTCGAAACCTTTATTGGCGCTTTGGTAGACCCCTTTAACGGTTGTGAGGTGTGAGCGGGAGTTTGAGACTGAGGTGCAGAAGAGGTGTGTGATCGTTCAAGTGACACTTCAGCTTGGCCCAATTGACGAACAGACAAGGTTGATGGGACAGATTTGCTATTGGAAAGGTGATGTGGGTCTATGGTCTTGGACGGGTTGGATGGACCGCTTGGGTCATGAGAGCGAGGAGTGGCTGCTGTTGCATTGTTGGGGGCAGTGGACAAGTGGCTAGGGTGGGACACAGAGCCAGTTTGATTCTTTGCGGTCTTGCCTGTCTGTAATAATTGTCGCACGCCAATTTTAACCTATGGGACGAGTACATCATTTTGAGTGCAAGCTATAAGTTGAGATAAGACTTACACCTAAACCTTCCATAGGTGCAGTCTTTGCTTTTGTGTTCTCTGAATGACTTGCTCGAGGCTTTTGGGACTTGAAGTACAAATTTTGCAGATCGTCAAGATCTAAGTCCAAGCGATTTCGGTAATTGGCCGCAGGGTTCCGTAACTCGAGCGCCTGAAGTAGCCATTCTTTTTGTTTGTCTTCATCCTCAATGTTGTCTAGTTGGCATTCTGATTCAACGATAAGCACGCTGCACGAACTTATAAGAATAAGCAACGTACGGAGTATTCTGCTGCCGCGTTGAGCCACCTTGCTGCGTTTGTTTGGCTCTGGCAGCGGTTCTGGGTGAGCAAAGTCCTCCTGTGCCTGTGCAATGGCCTTGCGCTTTTTGGGTGGCTCTGACGTTTCCGACGACGGTGGTTTTGGAGGTAGTCCGACTCTAGCAGCGAGGCTAGGCACCTCATCCCGTACTACATGAATCGTTAACAAGGTGACGTGAAAAGTAATATTGAGAAAAACCTACAATATTCACTCTCTTTGCCACGAGAGGATGGGCGCGAATGACGCACGGGTCGGCCTTGAGAGTCATCCAACTCCATGTACGCCGGCAAAAATAGGTGCAGTGTCACTTCAAGTCAGAGTGGGGGGCTTATAGTGGGACGGAAGCAAAGACGCGTGATTTTCGGAAGGTCAGCATTCTTAAGAGAAAAGCTAATCGCCAATTCAACATCCGAGACATTGAGTTTGATGCCCTCCGATGATGGGAACTGCAAATGACGTCGCTGTGTCACATTGATGATTGTGGAAATGGGAAAACAAGGGTTTATATCAGTGTCACAGCATGTATGCATCAGAAAATGACATCAGAATGGTCGAGAAGCATGGGGAACAAAGCTTGTAGAAGATGAACCTTCGCATATATTTCATAATATCAGCTTCCCAAACTTGCCAAGTGTGCATACAACGTACCAGTGGACCTGATTGACATGGTTGAGTGCGTTGCCACACGTGTCACAGCGTGATGAACCATGATAGATTTCCCACCGTGTTGGTTTGGTATACGCCAAGTCCCCCAGCAGCGACCATCCTCCTCCCTTTGCCAACTTTTGCCCGCCGCTATGGCTAAATCTATCACCAATACTTGCCCATATTGTGGCAAACCCTGCATACGACGGTCTGGATTAGTTTCACACTTTATCCAAGTAGTCGCCTGTAGCGTGCGCCAATGACAAGATCTTAAGGCCCTTCATCGATCGAAGCCAAAGACGCAAAAACGCCGCAAGCGGCCCACTCACCAAGTGTCACCCCTCGAATCTGGTCGCTCTCCGCCACCCAAATTTGAGTCCACCAAAAACGCGGAGAACCAAGCTGCAACAAGTTCGGCGCACAAACAATCAACACCCCGTAGATTGCCTTCTGTAACAATTGAGGAGATCGAGGATGAAGACGCACCTAATATTCTGGTGGGTAATCAAGTCAGAAAACAGGACAGCGCCAGGAGCTGTAGTTAACTCTTACCTCTCCAGCGTCGGGGTCCACACCCATTCTCATCACCAACGCATCCATCCTTGTTCCCCGACCCCCACCCAGACTGCACAACTGGTGTTGCGTCCGAGTGCTTCCCTGTAGCTGAGGATTGACCGCCGCTTTACGAGACCAAGTTGGCCAAGCCAGCAACGTTCAAAGAAGCCGATTGGTTGACAAATAGTGGAATCAATAAGACGAAGCAAAATGAGTATTTTAATTTACCAAGGGTGAGCTGTTGTTAAGTCTGTACTTTAGTCAAACATTTACGGTTGTAGACACGAGGATGGTACTGGAAAAATATGGATCAGTTATATAAAGAAATAGACGACGTGCCTCATGGGCCGGACTGGTTTCAACATACGGTTCATGTGCCTGGCGATCAGGGCGAGGAGATCCTTGATCTCTGGCTTTGTGATATACGTCAAGTTGTTCAGTGGCTTATGCGTAACCGACGGTTCATGAAGCATATGCGGTTTGCTCCTGAACAACATTGGACCTCGGCTAAACGATTATGTCGGGAATACGGTGAGATGTGGGCCTTGGACTGGTGGTGGCGGCTTCAGGTGAGTGAGATACAGATTGCAGCGTGGACAGACACTTACCACTCAGCAGAATATCCTTGGTGAATACGCAACCATTGCGCCGTTGATTTTGTCAACCGACAAAACCTACTTAACGGTCTTCAGCGGGAACAAGAAAGCCTGGCTGGTCTACCTTACAATCGGAAATATTAGCAAAGAAATCCGAAAGCGGCCCAGCGAGCACGCAGTTATGCTTGTGGGGTACATACCTGTAGCCAGCCTTGGGTGTATATCCAACGACGAGGAGAGAAGCGAGCGCCGTTGGCAGCTTTTCCATACGTGCATGGAGGCCATACTCGAGCCGATCAAGGAAATGGCCATCAACGGAGAGGAGATGCTGTGCGCAGATGGAGGCGTGCGCCGAGTCCATCCCATCCTGGCTGCCTATATCGCTGACTTTCCCGAACAAAGCAGAGTCGCTTGTGTACGCAAAACCCGTTGCCCAAAGTGTTGGGCCCCTCCTCGTCACCTTGCCGACCTATCAAAGCGTTACAAGCAACGGCAAAAACGTCAGACTCTGGATGCGCTTCAAGACCACTGGGATGGGTACTCACGAACAATCAATATACTCGGAATTCGCCCAACAAAACCATTCTGGGCCGATCTGCCATACACCGAAATCTCGACTTGCCTGACACCAGACCTCCTGCATCAACTCCACAAGGGCGTATTTGGAGAGCACATCGTGAAATGGTGTACAGCAATTCTTGGAAAGTGCGAGTTAGACCGCCGAACGAGGGGCATGCCGAGGTTTTCGAACCTATGCCACTTTTCCGAGGGGATTTCTGTGCTCAGTCAGTGGACAGGCAAGGAAGCAAAGGCGCTAGGGAGTGTTTTCTTACCGGCTATGGCTGGCTGTGCGAAGGGTGAGGCAGTGGCAGCGGCTCGAGGGATAATCGACTTCATGTACCGCGCTCATTTGCCTGAGCTATCTGGAGACGATTTGGCGGCCATGGACCGAGATCTGGAGACTTTCCACGACGCAAGATATGTTTTTGTCGACGAAAACAAGGCCGGATTGCTAAACAGCAAGGGGCAATTCAATAACATCCCAAAAATCCATATGCTTTCCCACTATACGCACACTATCCGGGAGCTCGGGACCCCTGATGGATATAATATGGAGATGACCGAGCGTCTACACATAGACTGCGTCAAGGTTGCCTGGCGTGCGTCAAGCCACATTAACACCAGCGCACTCAAGGAAATGGCGACATACCTACAGCGCAAGGAGGCTTGGGTGCTATTACGGGCTTATCTGCTTGATACAGGCCAGATCCGCGATGGGAAGGGAGTTGAGTTGGCAGAAGACAACGATGACAGCAAACAAGAAATCATACAGGGCGCTGGCGAGGCAAAGGATGGGGTGTGGTATCCGACTCCGACGATTTGGGCGGCAAAACACCCAGCGCTTGGACGGAAAATTGGCACTTACCTAATACACAAACACCACGCTCCTGACCTTATTCCAGCTACCATCCGCTATCTCAAAAGTCTGGTCATCCCTGGAACTCCTCTTGCGATCTCCAAGCTCTCGCTCTTCAAAGTCTGGTCACGGTGCAAGCTCCGCCACAAACGACTGCCTTTTTTCCCAGCATTCGAGCCCCATACCGACCAAATTCAAGCTACGCCGCAGTCCGTTGACGATGAGGGGAGGATGCTACGATTCAGACAGTTCGATGTAGTCCTGATTGACAGCGGGTCACAGGCTACTGGCCTACATCGTAAGCATTCTTTGCTTGACGGGTTAGGCGTGCTTGCTAGTAGACATGGGCTAGGCTTTAAGGCTGGGCGTGTTTGCGCAATTTTTGAGCTACCACAACATATGAGCTCAATCTGCTCAGAGAAACTTGTTTATGTTGAACTCTTCCGACCATTCTCCGCTACTGCCTCGTTTCCTGTCTCGCTGTACACAACTGGACACATGATGAGAGACAACCAACACTGTGCCATGGTCATGCCCTTATCTTGCGTTCGCATGGCATGCCACCTCACGCCTCGGTATCATCTGTTCGATCCTCAACATCCGATCAACCACACAAGCGACCTTCTTGTCCTTCATAACAGCTTTTATCTCAACAAATACGCTTCGCAATTTATTTACGTTGTTCTCGAATATTGGCAGAAGGTACGCGAGGCGGATGCTTGGTAAGTACTCTCTAACTCGATTACACGCCCGAAATAACACTGATTCAACTTAAGACCCCATTATACCTTGAGTGGCTCTGCGGTTTTTATCTCATTACGCTTACATTGACTAGTATATTGTTAATTCTTTTATGGACTACATAGTTTAGATGTGCCCTGTATTTCCATTTTGTCATACACAATCTCAGTGTTCTTTTTCATCAGAAAACACCCACTGCCCTGTGAGTGTTCTGACTGTTGCATTGGCATTGCTTGTCATCCAGCTTTGGTGCTACAGCGGCTGTGGCGCTTGAATCCGCAGACTTTCTATGTAACCGAACCGACGATTGCCACACCACGTGTGCTGATCGCGAAGAAAAAACGACGGGCAGCTGAATCGGCGCGCCGGATGATGAATTGGTCAACTCTCGAGGTTGCGGAGAGATTCTTCCTTGACGAGCAGCTCTTGCCGCTTCTCATTGATCTCGTGCTGAACATGGAATTTGATTCCACGCAGCTGTTGTAGAAAAAAGGTTAATGGTGTTGGTGAGTGGAGGCGGATAAACGGCGCTAACTGTTTCTTTCTTGCATATCCCTCTTCCACCATTTGCCAATCCTCATCCCCCGTTGTAGCCCTCGCCACGCGGCTGAAGCTGAAGCTCAAATGGAGCACTTCGCTTTAGCTGCGATTAGGTGAGTATTTATTTTGTCTCTTACGCATTGGACACGCCTATGGGCAGCAGAGTGTCTCCTATAGCTATGGTAGACAGGTTACAGACTCAGGTCACATGACCACCC
>WSLO01000303.1:0-20288 GCA_019677385.1 Ceratobasidium sp. 392
AGATGTAATTGGATGATATAAGATGGGGATCATGCTTAAATGTGTAATGCTGTAATTGCAACTAATTACTAGTTATTACAGCCCCAAGTTTTTCCAGAGATAGTCATACGTGCAAATAGACACAAACCGGGGTCACACAAGCGCCGAACTGCACAACGATCTAATCAAACTCAAATTCTCCCACAACCACCTCGCACACCCGGACCTGCACGGATCATGTCGACGAACGGACGAGCTTCAAGAATCAAAGTCAAGTCCGTTGACGCGTCGGGTCGATTCTCACGCTTGAAGTCTCTTCTCCCCCATAAATCTCTGTTCGCTTCCCTCGATGGCAGCGGGGTTGGAGTCGCTCGGTCGCCTGATGGAGGTTACTTGCAACGGGCAGGAGGTCTCTATACGGAGACCTAGAAAGGAGCTTTACGATTTGACGAACCGAAGGATGGTGGACCCAAACCCGAGTGGGGGACTGTCATTCGGCGCAGACGCTTATGAGGCAGGACAGGTGAGCCTCAAACATCTCTCTCCACGTTTGCTGATTCTATTGCAGCTCATTAGCCAACAGCAACAGTACACGTTAACGTTTGAATCAAAGTCCACTTTCTTGAGAAACGCCTTGGCCTACTCTCGTCCGATCCCCTCGAAGCCAGACTCGAACAAAACGCCGGACTCGAGACCGAGTCTTAATCTCAGCATGTCGAACTTGAGAAGTCTAGTAAAGTCCTAGAACGATCTAAGCATACCGGGGGTTGATTTATGTGCGGACATGGACCGGTGGAATGATGAGTAGAGACGGAAGATGTGGTTCAAGGAGACGTAAGCTGTGAGTCTGTTCCAGATCCCCCACTGCGCATCTCATGTTCTTCATCCAGGGAAAATCCACGAACTTCGCCTCCTGAACCAGACCTCGAAACGAACACTCTGTACCTCTCTTCGGATTCATCCGAGACCGGCTTTGCTCGCGTTGAGACCGAATTCGACAGCCTCCTTACCAAAAACGAAGACCTTGCCAAGTTGGCCTGTAACTGGTGAATGACACGATAGCGCCCAAAGGAAACGGTAGTACGAGCGTGAGGGGGCGTTGGAGCCTGGAGAGGCAGGAGCGAGAGGTCGAGGTTCAGGTCGTGATCGTACCAAAAGCTGTGAGTCCTCTGCGAAGCTCTCGAGGCCTGTCATCGATTGGTCAATTTGATCCAGAGACTCGTCAACGTAAGCTAAACTTCGATCACTCCGAGCGTTCTCTGTCTCACTGGACCAACTCACGGCCCAACGAGAACGAGAAGAGCGTACCCAACGAGGCGACCGAACTGCGTACGAGACCAGGGTGCTGAGATGCATACGGGAGGAGTTGGTGTCTGGCGGTGAAGTGTTGGGGCACGAGCTGATCCGGGCACAGGAACAGTTCGAAAAGGTGGAAGGCTAGCAGGAGGGGAATATCATCACGGGTGGATCGAGGATGTCGAGAGAGTTTGGGAGACCTTGACCAGGTATGCTTTTGGCTCGTGTTTCCCGATCTATTAATGAGACGAACATGTAGGAGATCAAGTACGTATGAAACGAACTCCGCTCCTGGAGATGACACCAGTCAACGCGAGGATAACTCTTTTCTCGTTACCAACTGCGCTCCAATCTCTTCAAACTGCGTACGAGTTGTCGGCGATCATCAATTTCCCGCAAGCTCGAACCAGGTGAGACGAAGGGTGATTCGAGGAGTGTTAAAGAGGGTCGCCACCACCGGCTTTCCAACCCCACCGTCGCCAGGTTCCCTCTTACGTCCAATTCGCTGTCTCTCTCAACCCTGGCAACGGAACAGCTGATTCAGCTCTGTTCTTTCTTATTGCCAAATATCTAAGTTGTTTGCGAGCCATTCCAGTTTTGTTATTCACCGGGAGGTTTGTCCAGAAAGCCGCCAACTTCAAAGGCGAAGTGAAGTTGTTCCAAGCTTCCTATGCCAGGTTCGCAAGATAACTCGCGGCCCAACATAGAATCTAGAATCAGAACCGGCTTCGCTGGACGATTCGGTTACGGACGCGACAGAAGAGTCGAGAGCTGCGCGAGAGGATTTGGAAGCGGGCGAGAAAGCATTGGATGTGGGTTTAGGCAAAACGAGAGAAAGCGTAGAGGGAGACGAAGATTGGGGCAAGATGGACGGAGGATGCTGAAGGTTCAGGAGAGGACGGCGGTTGAGCTTGAGAAGGTATGTGTTTGACTCGAGTTTCCCGATTGACCACCGAGGAAAGCGTATAGATTCTCGGATACGCACGAAACGACCTTCGCTCGCCGTAGAAGACGCTCTATGAACCCAAATACAACTCTATCCCCGTATGATAGGTCTCGAATTCGCGTCGATGATCTACGAGTTCTTGCTTGGGCTAGAGCTGAATTGGACGAGGCCTGATTCGGAGAGACGTGAAGGTTTCGTTTCGAACGCGCGACAATATTCCTACTCTTCAACACAACTTCTGCTCTCATCTTCATGGGCTCGTGCCTTGTGAGCCTGTGACGTCTTTTTCGCCTTCGAAACTCGGGTGGCGGGCACGACTACGCCAGCCACTCGCACAGCCACCTCCACCTCGACTTCGACTTCCGCGGCACTTCCATTCTTGTCTCCTAGCGAACCGTCCAGTGATAGGAGTGAGGAGCCTCGACACTTTTCGAAACGATTCACCCTTCTTCGTTCGGATCCACCCGAGCATTCGTCACGCCGTACGAGTCCAAGACGAGAGTAACTGGCCGAATGGGTGATGCGAGTTCCAACTCGCTTCCGACTACAGGCCGGCCCTCTGCAGTAGCACATGGGAGTAGCGAGGCGCATGCGCCGGGTTCCATGATCGAACACGTGAGTCTTCTTTAAGCTGTGCTTTCATACTCGCACTCGACTAGTGATTCGACATGTCATAATAGTGTCCGAATGGAGCTCCTTCAAGGCATGCAAGTTCTGGCCGCGCAGATAGACGTGAGATCATGCAAGTCTTTCTAAGCCTCTATTGACTAGAGCGTTTGGCCTAGAAAGCTGCCACCGTAACAGGCGATCTCGGATCATTCCAAGCGTCCTATGTCGAATTGCAAGAATTACCCGCGGCCAAGCGAGATCAAGACCAAAAAGAAAAGCCGGCTCGGCAGGATGATGTAGTTGTGGACGAGGTGGAAGAGCCGCGAGCTGTGCAGGAGCCAGTGAGGGGATGCAGGAAGTCGAGTTGGTCCGAGGAGAGGCAAGCAAGCGAAAGAATGGAAGGAGACCAATATTTGGGTGGGATGGGCGGAGGATACCGAGAGGGTTTAGGCCAGGACGGCAGATGGGCATAAGTAGGTAACTTTCTTGATCTCTGTTCCCGATTGATTGTTGAGACAATTCGAAGACGCACAGATTAAATCCGCCATTTGTAGACAACGCTTTATCGGTGTAAAGATCACGTCGTCGCCGTATAATCTACATTCTAAACTTTCGAAGCCGCGCTAGAATCGTCGATAACGGATCATATCTCCCTCGAGCCTAAAATAAATCTGACGGGACTTCGTTCGAAGAGGCTTGAAACGAGTCGCTACCATCAGCTTCCCGCTCGTAATACCAGTAGACCCCTCTCACGTCCAGCTCGTTGTCTCTCCCATTTCCACCGACAGACCGCTCGACACTGTTATTACTTCCAAGTGACTCGACACGCCCTCTAGAACGAATCCAGTCTCCTAGTCCTGTCACAGGCTTGGCCAACCTCCGACTTTTTCCTAGACCGCCCTCATTTGTGTTGCGGCGAGGGCGTAGTGACGAAGCCATTATCCGCCATTATACTTTTCGTTCTTCGTGTGGACTCATGAGACGCGACCTTACCATTACTTCTTCGCCACTAGAACTCAAGTGGCGGATACCGTGGCTACGTCAGCCACATTCGTAGCCACCTCTACCTCGGGTTCGACAACCTCGACACCAGCTTCCCCACCTTTTCACAACTCCCCAAGCCCTAGGATTTAGGCGTTGCAGTGTTTCGGCATGTGTTTCTTTTCCGCACGGCCAGACTTGTTGGAGCTTTCGCCCAGACTCTGTTACACCGCGCCCGCTCCTATTCTTGGTTGGCTAGTGATTTTATTCACATTCAGTCCGAGGACGACGGTTGACGGAGTACCGTCACGCATTTTGTTCATTCGTGATGTAGCTGTAGATAAATAATAATGTATTCTAGTTTCTCGTCCTGTTGCACTCGATCAATCAACCACTCTTCGCCCAATTATTTGCGCAGGGGGAACCCCCAGTCACAACCCATGCCCATCCTCGAAATCGACAGAGCGAAAAACCAACCTGCTTACAACAAACTTTGAGCCCTTATCCAACAGACTCGTCAATTCTCCATAAACCAGTTTAGTTCATCGAACGATGTCAAAGCCGGTCATCCCGACAAGCGACTTGGACAGACGATGTGCACGCCTTACGACTGACAGGTGGTGTCCGTCGACCATGGTATCATTGTTCACGCGTTCCCAAATCCTAGGACTAAGATGGCGAGGAGGGCAAGGTCGTCGCCTGCGAAGCCGGAATACGAGGACTGAGAGTCAAGACGCAACACGGGGAGAAACTAGGCGAACCGAGTGGACTGAGCGCATCTATGCGAACTGGAACTCCGGTGGGCTAGTTGTGCCGGACGTGGTTGCAGCTGGAGCATCATGAAAGCCCTTACCAGGCTATCTACGCCGACGCAGCTGATTTACCGTACTCGGATATCAGCCAAGCAGAGAATGCGATGAGGGTCGGACTCACCTCGGTTGGGTCACATAAAGAGGCGATCCCAAATGCTAGCTTGTCCCACTTCGAGCATCGATGGCCACCGGAAATTAACCATTCGATGATATCTACGGTCCCACATGACGTTCGGTTGGACCCAGTCCTGAACTCGGTCAAACCTTTAGAGGAACGATGTAGCTGTTCGAATTAAGATAGGACGATGCGGAACAGGACTGGTCACTCTGTTCGGGATAAGGTACGTTAGCTGTGGATTGATGATGTGTGACACGCACGGCGAGTAACCTCCTAGTACCTGAGTATCCGACATTCAGGATGGAGTCAGCGGGGATGGCTACGTTGGCCAGAAATCCAAGTCTTCCCACGAACGAGGAGCGAGCGCACCGACATCCCCCGCACAGTTTTTTCCAGATCCATGATCAACCCCAGCCAGTCGTTATCCGTCCTGGAGCCGAGCGAGACGAACCCGAGCCGCGAGTCGTGCCATGTCCGAGGTGGCGTCCGAGCGGTGGTCGTCTGGGGGTCTCGTCGATGGCTTGTCGGCTGGTGGACGATTCTAATTGGTTTGCGGCGTTGGCGTTGGCGTTTGGACGATGGCGGACGTGAACGAGGTTCGCCCACGCGACGAGATGGAAGACGGGAGTTGTTTGGTCGAGATCACGAGATCAAGTTGGCGCTTGCGTCTTCCTCAAACAAGTCCGCTCCCGGGGCATTTGGATCGAACTATAGGATACTCAAATGGGTCTTTGATAGCAACCCTGATTACCTAGCCGCGCTCTACGATGGATGTCTCAACCTTGGTTTCCACCCAATGTGCCTACGGGGTGCAGTAGTGGCGGTAATTCCGAAACCGCGCAAACCCGACATGTCGGACCCCCGCGCCTACCGTCCCATCTCGCTACTCGAATGTCTGTCTAAGTGTCTAGAGAAGGTCATCTCTTCGCGCCTCCTCTTTGATATAGGCCATTATAACTTGATCCCGTACACTCAGTTTGGGGGTCGGGATAACTCGTCATGCGTAGACGCTGGTGCTGTTCTCGTTCACGATGTCGAATCTGCCTGGGAAGATGGTTCAAAAGCCTCACTTCTCACCCTTGATGTGAAAGGCTACTTCGATTGCGTCAACCATGCTCCCTTAGTCTACACTCTGCGGCGCCTGAGATTCTCTCATAATGTGTGTGACTGGATTCTTTCTTATCTTTCTGACCGTTATGCTTCGTTTCGTATTGACTCGGTTATTGGGCCTCGTATTGCTTTATCCCCTGTGGGCATTCCCCAGGGGTCTCCTCTTTCTCCCGTGCTCTCGTCTATCTACTCTCTTCCTTTGCTTGTCGCTTTTGATGGAATGGAGGGGGTCTCGGTTCGCGCATACGTCGATGATTTCACCATCCTCGCAGTATCCCATTCGTACACCAACAACGTGGAAACGCTCGAGGCCGCTGCTGTTGTGGCGGAGACATGTCTTCGGAAACTAGGCCTATCCTACGAGTTTAGCAAGTGTGAGCTCATTCACTTTGCTTCTCGGAAGGCGGACATGGCGTCAAATCCTGCGGTCAATCTCACTCGCGCAGATGGTGGCAACCATGTCCTCCGAGCCGCTAGTTCGATTCGGTGGCTTGGGTTCCATTTGGACCGCCGTCTGGACTTCAAGGACCATACGTCGAAGATGGCCATCAAAGCCTTGTCCGTAATTTCGGGCATTCGACTCCTAGCCAACTCGGTACGCGGCCTCAGCGTGGTTCATGCTCGCCTCCTGTATCGAGCGTGCGTCATTCCGGTCCTCACCTATGGGTCTGCCCTCTGGTATCGCGGCCCAAAGTCTAAGGGGCTGCTCGGTCCTCTTATACGCGCCCAGAATTTAGGCTTACGCTGGATCCTTGGCGCTTTCCGCACCTCGCCTGTCAATGCAATGGAACATGTAGCGGCCATTCTTCCTGTGCCACTCTTGCTCCAACGAATGTCCGAAAACGCACCATCCCTTACATGGCCGCACCCTGGGATTCACCACACCCGTGGGGTCCTCGTATTAAAATCGTACACCCAGCACCAACTGCCACTCGGGAAGAACGGGAGATGCATATCAAGCTCGCTCGCGCTGCCATCGATTCGTCGAAAGCTGAGGGGGCGCTCGCCTGCTTTACCGATGGATCCAAGCGTTTACAGTCGGGTTGCCGGAGGACGGGAGCCGGTTTCGTTATTTACGGGCGAGGAGAAGAGGTACTCTCCGGGAGAGTTGGTCTTGGCCCAAGGGCGGACGTTTTCGACGCCGAAATGCTAGGTTTGGCGTTAGCAGCTCAGAAGGCCTGCGCCTTGGCCATCGAATCTCCAATCGACACAATCAAATTCTTCGTAGACAACATGGCTGCCGTGCGAATGATTGCGGACCTCTCCCCACACGCTGCCCAATCCTCTTCCATTATCTTCCGAAAAGCTGTCGACCTTTACCTCCACACAGTACAGGATGCGAAGGTTGAAATCTTCTGGGTACCAGGCCACAAGGGCATATCGGGCAATGAACGGGCTGACCGCCTCGCGAACGAAGGGGGCGCAATCGCACCAGAGCCCCTTTTCGACAGAACAATTACCTGGGCCCGTTTCATGTCGAGAGAACGGGCCGTTCGCAACTGGGGTCGCGCGTGGCAGTCGGGCCACCACTCCGCACATGTCATGAGTTCGCTCCCAGGTCCCCCGACCCTTCGTCTACGTCCATTTCATGCGTCCTTTGACGGTTCCCGCCGAATTCACTCGCAATTGATCCAGGTCATACTGGGACACACGTTCTACGGCAGGTACTACGAACGTTTCGTCCCCTCGGAGGATTCCCGCTGCCCATGTAAGCGGGCGCAGGTGCAATCACTTCGGCATGTCTTGCTGGAGTGCTCTCTGCATTCTGCAGCGCGGATGAAGCTGAGGAAGGCGTCCAGGTATCTGCAATTGCGATATCTTCTGAGCTCCCCTTTAGGCCTTACGGCCACGGCCAAATTTCTTTCTGCGTCCTCTGCCTTCTCTAAATAACTATATACTATCTATACGTGCCTCGCGCACTGTCCGTACATCCCAACTCGTAGTCTAACGTCCCGCTTTTTCTCTCGTCCGTAGTTTACTTCCGTACCAGGCTTAGCTTGCCTTTCTATACGTGCTTTGACTCCGCTCATGTAACGTGTTCCTTAATAGAACGAATGTATCCAAAAAAAAAAAAACAGTCGAGATCACGTGACTGAACTTTTTTTCTTTTTGAATACATATTTAACGTGCTACACGAACACAAGGTCGAACCGCACAAGAGAGAGAAAATACAGAGGAGAGGGGGTGAGACGTGACAAACAGCGGCGAGAAGCAGGCACGGGTAACAAGTGAAGAAGTATACGTGTAGTTCTAGCTAACTAACTATCTAAGGAGGGACAGAAAGACGGGCTAGAGTTTAATAAAGGCCGTAGAGGAGAGAAGAAAACGCGCAATGGCTCTGAGGCCCTTGTACGTGCCAAACAGTGTTTCTAGCTGAATCGACAAAGAGATGGCTCGCAAATGATGGCGTGCCTTTCTGAAAGTCGAACAGTGTCTAAAAACGTGTGTAACGGATTGTAACGTTTCGTGATCGCAGGGGCATGTGGGTCCTCGCCCGGGACGAACCGGGCGTAGTATTCCCCAAAGAATCCGTGTCCTAGTATGATTTGAATAATTCTCGAGTGTAGTTTGCGTCCTTCAGCAAATAAGTCGTGGAAGATATGAAGTTTCCATGTGGGTGGGTACGGTATGGACTTGCGGACGTGGTCAAAATGGCGTTCCGACTTCCATCGCTGTGTCCAGGCTTTGACGACTTTATCTTTAGAGCGCGATTTGGCCCACGTGATGGTACGATTATGCAGAGGGGTAGGGGTGATAGCGCCGGCTAGTTTGGCCAAAGAGTCCGCCCTCTCGTTGCCCAGAATACCTTCGTGACCAGGGATCCATTGGACTATTATGGATGTATGCGGGTGTGTCGCAAGGATGTGGTCGGTGACTTTCCTGAAAAGAATTGAGGACGTTTGGGCAGGATGGGGTTTAAGGCTCGTGATAGTTTGGACAGCGGCTTGGTTCACGTGACTGAATCTGGTCCGTCTAAGGCCTGCCAACGTTTTGGGATGGGGGAAAGTTCGACTCTCTCCGCGCACCCTGGCATATCGGACGCGTAAAATATGGGACATGTCAATGACCGGAAATGAGCACCCAGCGGTAGATATTCTAGTGCGCATACACGTAGCTGCTAAACCTGTTGCAAATCCCACGCTCAGTCTGTACCCGTCAGGTAAGAGATCGGGATTTCATGTACCTCCTCTCGCACAGTCGTCTTGTATTTAATTTTCTCACCCCTCAAGGGCTTATTCTACGGATTCAAAAACACCACTGAGGCATACTATCACCCACCCGGCGTGCTCGCAGCACCATTGTCAAACAAAGGGAGCGGACCACATCCCAGTGCATCTAGGAGCCTCGATCCGTAGGTCCGCCGAGTTTCGTATGGCTAGACCTTCAGCTTGGCAGTAGTAGCTCGTGTCGGATGGGAAGTTCTGCGACTGTTATTGTCGAATGCTTCTCCTAGGTCGCCATTCGCGGTTGTCGTAGACCAGGTGCCTTTGCCCCAATGAATCTATACAACGTGAACGACTGGATTTCGTGAAAGCAATGAGCATCTCGACCAGCGAGTTACATTACATAAAAACTACAAAGAGAAAGACAGTCGACTGGACTTGAAAACAGGAAACACCAACGCAAACTCAAGGAGAATACACGTCGTATCTTCAAACAACATCTTACGTTCCAGAGCCTTACAATCAAGCCATACTAAACATTCGACGGACAATAACATTCTCTCCAATCTTTTCCGAACTTCGCCTTGCTGAGATCGAGTTTCCAGGAGCCTTCCTTCGATATCAAGCACGTATTCCCGTAACGCAGCAGGGTGTCTCGCAACTCAGGAGGAACCCAAAGGAGCGGCTTGAGGTCGTGACTCACGACCCAGCCGTCCCTACTTAGCGTCCAAGCGTTAGGATCTAAGACAAACGATGTGTTAGCGTATTATTCGCAGTGTGAAATGGTATTATTGGATTCGGGTTTGGGTGAGCGTTCACATACCTGATGACGGAAGGATGGGGAATCCCCCAGCTATTCTGGGTTCAAGGACTTGAATATTCGGACTGGAGCTACTGCGTACAACACTCGAGCTATCAGGCCCTTGTGAATCCCGACGATTTGAGTTCTGATGACTCTGAGAGGGGTCGCCTAGTCGCTGTAACGTCGTCGCATCCCAGATGCGAATGGTTCCGTCAAAAGAGCCAGAAACAATGCGAGTACCGTCAGGCGAGTATGCAACCGAGTATACCCAGTTGGTGTGACCTCCTAGCGGCTGACCCAGCGTTTTCCCAGTACGTACATCCCAGATTCGGATGGTGTTGTCCCAAGAGCCAGAGACAATATACTTGCCGTCGGGTGAGTATGCTACTGAGTATACGTAATATGCGTGACCTTCTAGCGGTTGCCCAAGCATCTCCCCGTTTTGTGCATCCCAGATGCGAACAGTGCAGTCACGGGAGCCGGAGATGATATGCTTGCCATCAGGTGAGTACGAAACTGAGCAAACATAATCTGTGTGGCCTGTTATTGGCTGACCAATCATCTGCCCGGTTTCGGCATCCCAGATGCGGATGGTGTTGTCCGCAGAGCCGGAGACAATACGCGTGCCATTGGGTGAATAAGCGACCGAGTATACCCAACCTGTATGACCCTCCAACGGCCGTTCCATCATCTGGCAGGTATGTGCGTCCCAGATGCAGATAGTCTTGTCCCATGAGCCTGAGGCAATGCGTGCACCGTCAGGTGAGTATGCGACAGACCAAACACCGTCGGTATGGCCTTCTAGTGGCTCTCCCACTGTTTTCCCAGAGTTTGCATCCCAGATACGAAGGGTATTGTCCCAGGAGCCAGACACAATGTGTTTGCCATCAGGTGAGTAAGCAACCGAGTATATAGCGCCTTCATGACCTTCAAGCGGCTGTCCCACCATTTGACCTGTATGTGCATGGGGTTTTATCAGAGCCATCGACCATGCCATATAGGCCGCGGAGACGTAGGACCGTCGTCTGACGGAACTTCCAGGCGGTATAGTTCGACCCATCGTCCTTCAGGAGGGGGATTTCGTAGGTCTTTTTGCTCAGGTAGTTCGTCTCTGTCTTGGCTGACATTGTTCTGATTGACTCGGGGGGTTTGGTTCACTTGGATTTCGCGCAGCGGGGCTCAGAACCTTTTGCGATACACGTAGTTTAGGGGCTAAAGATCAATATAACTTAGCTCGTACTACTGTGGTAGTGAACTATGTATTAAACTGTACCTAAAGATCAATATAACTACGGTACAATAAGCAAAAGAGACGGTAAGACGAAGAGAAAAACTATACCTTAGCTCGTACTACTGTGGTAGTGAACTAAGGAAGAAAAACTTCGCATCCGGAAAAATGTAAGGCGTGAAACGGGATAATCAAATACATCGCAAATGAAACGCATATATCCAGCCCATATACTGTATTTCCAACATGGAGATCCAATCATCTGCCGGGTGTGCGCATCCCAGATGCAGATTGTACAGTCCTGGGAGCCGGAAACAATCTGGGCGCCGCTGGGTGAATATGCGATCGACGTAACATAATTGGTGTGACCTTGGAGTGGTAGTCCCACTGTCTCTCCAGTGCGTGCGTCCCATATCTGTATAGCATGATCCTCACCACCAGTGGCAATATATGCGCCATCTGGTGAGCACGCAACGGAATAGACCTTTGCTGAAGTGTCCCATTTAGCCAACATCGCTGTTTCTCGCCTGTTTACCGCTGTACCAGTTGCTGGCGTAAGGCCACTCAGGCTTGCTGAGTAGTACCTGGACACTGCCCTCTCGGTCGGCCACAGCGCCAACGTAGAAAGGTAGATATGCGGTGTGAGTCGTTGGGTAGGACTAGATGCATATGCAGTTATGAACTTCAGAGCGTCAAGGGCTAGTTCTCGGGTCGTGCTGGAGGATACACCGCGCTGAAAGCTTATCAGGCGTTGATTCATCGTCTGGGATGCATCAAGCGACTTACCGGTAACCACGTATCCAACCTGGACAACATGCCAATCGCAGTGCGAATGACCCGCTTCAGGTTCATGATCTCCATCCATAAGAGTAGTCGTTTCGACAAGAACGGAAACAGCCGACTTTCACCCCTGTCTGATATCTCCATGAGCTCAGTGTGTGCTTCCCAGTATTGGCAAGCGTAAAGCGAGCGTTGTGGGACCGCGGACCTGATTCTACTATCGAGATCGTGCACCTCTGCATCTGGTACGTAGGACGACTCGAGATTGCAGACGTTGAACGACGGACTTAGAGACTCGATCTGGTCGAAGCAGGCGTGAGTGAACCAAGCATGGTGTTTCTTTGCGTTGCAGTAGAAGTTTCCCGAGCGCTGCTCGTCAAACAAGTAGTCTGGAAACGACTCATGGAGCGTCGTCACCAGACCTGTTGTGTTCGAAACCTGTAGCACCGACAACAGCGGTCTTAAGGCGGCGTGCACCAACTCTGCACCATCCAGGTTCAGCAGACCAGCTACCACCTCGACCGATAGCGGCTCCTGCGCACATATGACCGTGTGTAGGACTTTCTTCATCTCCTCTTGTTCTGAGGGCAATAGGTGTTTGTCATTGAGCGCTGCGTCCAGTATAGTACCATAGAGCTCGTCGATTCCCGGGTGCCCGTCGCTCAAGGATCCGAGACCGGAGAGGACCAGCTTCAGTCGCTGGTTCCTCCTTGTAGGGTCATCGGGCTTGATATATCGGACGACGGTCGACGCATATATAAACAGTACTCCGGATCGCTTAGCCAGCGTGTCGAGAATTGTCGATTCAAGATGAAGCTTATCTAGCTTCGACTCTAGGTAAGTCCTGATATCCGACTGCACGGACGATTGTTCGAGCGCGTGCAGACGAAGCTCGGATCGAACACGTTTGCCGTGTTCAGTTTCCATCTCTTTGAGTATCTTCGGGTCCGGGCGACTTGACAGGAGGAATTTGATAGGTAGGTCCGCCGCTTTGGCAAGCAAAGCCAACAGCATCCGACCAACGCCGTCGGCGTCGTCGCATTCGTCCAGAGCGTCGATCACAATAACTAGATCGGCCGGCAAAGCATTCTCAACGGTCCGCAGCGGTGCGACAATGAGACTCTCAAACTGCCCAGCTACCGGTTGGTTGTCTGCATCTGGGTCTTGCTTGAGCGCTTCGGACAACGCGTATCGGAACGGATCCGAGAGCAAGGAAAGCTGGCAAGCGATGGTTGGAATTATGACACCGACGTCGCGACACTCCGGCAACTGGCGAGAGCAGAAGAAACTAGCGGCCAGACTGTCGGTCTCTCGGAGTCGCCCGCATAAGCTGTACGCGATCGTGGTCTTGCCCGTCCCGGCCATGCCGTTCAGCCAGTATATCTTTCTACTCGTAGCGGCATGAGCCCAGTGGCATATTTGTTCGAGCACGTCCACGCGAGTGTTTGGTGTACATCCATTTCTACCCAGGCTATCTGACTTCACAGAACTGTATTTGGCTGCAGAAGAGTTGGGAAGCTCTTTCAGACGCCGTTGCTGAAGCGTTAAGGTCTCTCAGTTTTGCCCAGTTGCAACGCGTCCGACGACTCACCGTCGCTTCCTCGTCAACAATCTTCCACATATCCATGTTTGCGTTCAGCTACGCGCATAACCGGATGAGCACCGTGCGTTGGAAGTGCGATAGACACTTACCGACAGCCGGTTTAGTAGCATCTGTACTCGGCGGTAGCACCCTAGGATCTCTTCCAAATCTTGCATCGCTTCGGCGTAGCTCTCCACCGCGTTTCGTTCTAGTTTTTGGACCACCAGATTTACTTCTTTCTCGATTCCCCTACATCTGGTAGTTAGTTCGGCCCAGCAACCTTCAAGCTACTTACCGTGCAAGGATACTGATGCTGGGTGTCAACGATGGTTGGGTGGTTTTGCTCAAGTGCTGCGAGATATCCTGGCATAGGATATTCAAATCAGCCTGGAGCTGGCCATATTCCTGGCGCGCTGCAACCCGGTTCTAATTGCATACGTTGATTTGTTAATCGCCTGTCCGTACATCCAGTAACCACTTACCTCATATATCTCGATACACCTCGACAGTCCCCCTACAGCTGACTTTAGTGGCCCGAACGCGTCGGCACTCTCGCTCAATACACCTATTAGTGTTTTGAGTCCGGACCACGCGGTGCTTTTCATGCCTCGCGTGCTTCCCAAAGACTGGGACACCCCTGGCGCGGAATCCTTGTGTAGAATTTCCGTGGCCCGTGGGTTAGATGCAAGAGACCGTTCCGGGATCTGCGCAGTAGAAAGTACTGGTTGGCTGCATCAGGGAAATGGAAACTCGGCTGCAGCCGGCCCGTGGCTGTGGCGGACTTTTGCAATAGTGGAGCCGGCTGTGGCACTGCCAAAACTGGGCCAGCGCGCCCCAGCCGATCATGGCAACCCGGCGGGATTGCTATATCTGCGGCGGTGGCTATAGCTGGCTGACAAAGCTACCATGTATGACAGGTTATGAGAACACATGTTATAACTAATATATGAAAGCGTGGGCATATGTTACAGGTTCTATGGTTACCAAATGCGCATTTTCTAATGGCCCTTTTGTGTTAAGCTATGACCTATAGTTACAGGAGAGTGTTGGTGACTTCGGGGCAAGCGTCACGTGGTACTATGCAGTTTGTATGCTACTTGGGCCTTGGCTCCACGATCTGCGGCATAGATCGAAAAGTGGCGTGGGACCTTAGTCTGTCCCATCCACCACCGCCATATGTCGTCGACGTTTGTTAACAGGCGCGAGTCTATTTATGCTTACAATCGACCGCTGATTTGGAGTGCTCAAGCACCTGGGACGCATCGGCGGTGCCGGCACAGACTGAGGGTGCCGCATCGCGGCCGTATTTGTCCAATCCACGATACTGATCCCAGTGCGCCTGTCTAGTTGCGCTTCGCAGAGGCGACTTGGGGAGCGGCTCATGCGTGTACGTTTGACTTGACAGTTCTGGTACGTGTACAGTATCCGCGTTCTATTCGGCGCTCACTCCAACCTCAATTTATTGGCCACGAACCTGACGTATTTATGCAACCTGCCTAAGGTATGTGTCGCAATTTGGTAGACTCGTGACCAGTCCCTGAATTCGCACTCCGAGCCCCAAAACGAGACAAAGGCAGGTAAGCTCATTCAGAGACTGGGAACGCCTTCATCAAGAATCTGACCCCCGCATCGATTCATTGCAAAGCAGAGCGCGGTTCATTACAAACTTTTGTAATGAACCCTCGCCCCTCCCTCCCGTCCCGTCCACCTCAGAACTCGGTCAGGTAAGCATATAGAAACCTCTCGGCAATCGCTCGCAGAGCTCAACTATGAATTTAGGTGATTTTTATATCCACTATAAGCGTGTACGTACATGTATTTCGCGTACCAGCGGGCGAACCCACCGCACTTTGAGCGGCAAACGCGCTGAGGAGGTAGCTTGTGGCCTCGCGAGTGCCCCTGAGCGACTGGGAATAGCATATAGGTGAGTGTCGCCGCGTTCGTTGACGCCTGGCTCGACGAGTGACCGGCGCTCACAGCCACCTTGCGCACAGAGTGACGAGACGGTGTCTCCCGCATCACGTTCAGTGACCTGTGTGAGCTCACGTGCCAGGGACACGGGTGAGTCAGCCGCCCAAATCGGGACATGCGTATGTGCGAGGCAAAAGTCTGCGTCACGGCGAGGCGAGAGCGCTTCCACCGCCATGTTTTTATCTCAAAATTCGCTACAGCGCCCAGCAAAATGCCAAACGTATGTTCTCTCCTTGCTCGAGAAAGGCTCAGGCGTACGCGAGACCGCGGCGCAATTAATGATGGCCCAGTTCATTCAGTTACGAACAGATATAACAAGCGGGGAGGTCGTGGTGCCCCCGGGAGAGCAATATGGACGATTCTACCACTTCCGCCCCGCCAAACGTTTCCTCGGTGACTAATCCTCATCCGCTAGAGCCGCAACAAGGCCGTTTTGGAGGCCATATTCCTCTCTTGCGGCCGCATGAGCGTCTGGGCTACTTTTTGGGCAATTTGCTCGGGCTCGGTCGCCCCCTTGGGTGGAATCGCGTCGGGACGCCGACAGCGCCGCCTCCTCCACCCCGCCAGCCGGCTTCATTACTCTGCTCTGCACCAAGCAGCTCGGCGCCTGCTGCTCATCGGTATTTACGCTCGCTCTCGCCTCATCACCGCTCGTCCGCTGACAGACTCTCCAGCGATGATTACGTCCTTGTGTGCGGTGACCAGATGACGATCAACCGGGTCCGCAAGGTCGCTCGCGATCGCTCGAATGATGTCGGCGTGTACGAACCTGTTGTACGTAGGAACTGTGAGCACGGGGATTTTCGGTAGCAGACTCCTGGAAAGGAGCTCAGAATGTATGATCTGCGTGTGGAATTGACTCGTAGTTACGTTGATGGCGTCTGGGATGTAGAATAAGAGACTCGAGCGAGGACGCGAGAGATAGTCGACTCTGCTTGGATACGTGGGAACGGCTGAATAAGCGTTGGGCCTGACCCTTCGTTGGGCGCTTGCAGTGCCCTTGCACCCACCCTCGTTGTTCGTCTCTTTCCAACTAAGTCTTGCTTTCTTACAAACAAATTCCAATGTCTGTTTGCTCCGACGCAGATCTAGAGTCTTAACGGTCTCGTCAAATCCTCAGCCAACTCCTTGACACTCTCATATGTGAGGTATCCTTGGCCCCGCCTGTTTGAGCGGGGAGTTAGAGCCGGAATTGCTTCACCGCGGCTCTCTGGACCAGGATCTCTGCGTGCATCTAATCTAGCGCTTCCTGGGGCTCCCGTGCAAGTGTGTTATATTCAATACACAGCAGATACACTCGCCAGACACGAATAAAAGTCCCTGTGACCAATGTCCAAACTTGTTGAGGTAGACCCTACTTTCTGACGTCGAAGTGTTGAGTTGGGGCTGGTGAGTGGTAGTGGCCGCGGTGGCCAAGCGTAGCCGCCGACTGTGAGTTATCTACTGGCTGGACGTGGCGTGTGCCCTTACGTTGAGCCAACTATTGTGCGTGAAGACGAGCTTTCCTTACCTGCGTTCCAACCTGCAAGCTGCCTGGCGGATACCCCTGGCCGTAGGGAGCTGTTGGTTGCACGTATGCAGCCTGGTCAGACGAAGAGGCTTGCGAGGTATGTGCAAGGTGGTAAGGGACTGAAGGCCGGGTGAATTGGTCGTTCAGCGTGTAGGATGGCGCGTACGCATGGGTCTGTGTATACGGGGATGGGAGGTGCGTATAGGCTGTGTTAGGGGGCGGTGGGTACATTGGTTGCTGAGGCAACTGGACGCCTGGTGCGTGCGTTGGGTGATAGCCAGAGAAACCTGAGACTGTTGGGTGGCCATATCGTTGAGGTTCGTTGTGTGACCTGGACACGAGTGCCAACGTTGGATGGCTGGTGGAGAACGTACCCTGGGTGTAGCTCTGGGTTGCCTCGGTCTGGCCAGAGGTGTCGTAGACCATAGGCTGGATATCCCAGTCGTCAAATCGGGTTTCGTGTTCGCTCTGTCGGTGAAGTGCGTCAGGTTGCTGGTCGAGTTATCAAGTGCGTCTGCGCTTACCAATTTCTCTTTTCGGGCCGTGGGTTTTCTGCTCGACCTGGGTGCCGATAGTCGCTGTCGCTTTGAGCTCTGTCGGTTGGATGCGGGCTCAGGCAGGTTGTTCCCGTTTGGTGCGGCGGATGTTGATTGTGGGTCGGTTTCTTTGGGTTGACCTTGCGCTTGAGTTTCGTCGATAGATAATAGAACCTCGTATATTCTCTCTTTGTATTTTGCCCAGTGGGCCCACTGGGCCTGGACTGAGCCGGTGATAGCGTCAAGCGAGGTGGCGGTAGGGTCGATGGAGGATAGGAGGTTGATCAACGAATCATCCATGAAGGAGCTGGAGTCCCAGGTTGCGCTGGGGTAGTCGCGTTCAAAAGTCGAGTCGCGCCACTGCTTCAGCGCCCGGACTGTAGGTTGTGAGACCTCGCATTTTGCTACCCGACGTGCGCGAGTGGCTTTTTGGCGGGGAGTGAAATGAAACTTGTCGAGGAAAGAAGGGTTACAGAGGTCGCAGCACGGAACTTTGACGTCTATGAAGAAAGGTATTCTATAAGTATGGCTGGGGTATAGATTGGACTAACACATACCATACGGGTCGTTACCAAAGACCTTATCCCAGATCCTCCTCCGACAGAGCGTGGTCTGGACAAAACAATAGATACCTTCACCCGCCGAATCTTCACGCAGCTCAGGCTCTGCAGCGACGGAAGATTTGAAGCCGTGATCCGGTTGTCTGTTCCTCGTTGCATTGTCCTGGGTAGCCTCGGGATCATTCGTCCCATCGTTGGCTCGCCCCTTGCCTTTTCCTTTAGATTTGCCCCGACGTGATTTAGGTTCGGGAGCTGGCTCGGTGGGGTTGACACGATAGGAGGCCGGCTCGTTGAATTGGATGTAGACCCCGGTCCGACCCTCGCCGCGTGCAGTGCGGCCTCCGCGCTGGACAGCATTGCTGGTTGTCCGAGGCGTCTTCCACTGAACTGTGAGCGCAACATCCGGTATGTCGCATCCCTACATTAGAGTTCACGTCAATAGGAGCGTCGATAGTGTAAACCACGTGACTAACCATGCCGGCGGCTTCGGTGCATACAAGCACCCGTATGGTACCCGCCACAAACCCGGCCATTGTGTCTGCTCGGTACTTGGCCGAGTGGCTTGCAGTGAATGGCCGGATCACCCCAGGGTTGATAGAGGGTGGCAGTCGGCTGCGAAGATGGTCGACCATGGTGTAGATGGTGTCCTTGTCGTCGCAGTAGACAAAGGTCTTCTCGATGTCTTCAGCCTGGCGCACATCCGGAGGGATAACGATATCCGCATCACGGCAGGATTCAACGGGGTGCTGCATAGGTAGGGAAGCAATCGAAACGTTAGGGCGCGCGTTCCCCTCGTTGAGATTAAGGAAGTTTCCCCCTGTTAAGGAAAACCCAAGTTTCTTGCAGATGTGGCGGCGCACTCGGCGGGTGAGCGTACCAGACATAGCAACAATGGGGGTGCGAGGGAGA
Source organism: Ceratobasidium sp. 392 (assembly GCA_019677385.1). Classification (NCBI taxonomy): domain Eukaryota; kingdom Fungi; phylum Basidiomycota; class Agaricomycetes; order Cantharellales; family Ceratobasidiaceae; genus Ceratobasidium; species Ceratobasidium sp. 392. The sequence goes on from WSLO01000303.1 coordinate 18,894, forward strand.
AGAAAAGCGCGGATTAGACCAATCGCGCCATAGAGTTTGCGGAAGTTATCCCCCCAGTGGGAGATGCAGTGTGCCTCGTCAATCACCACCGACAAGAGACGTTGCCGAAACCGGCGTGACTTTAAAACAGCATCAACAAAACGCTGGTTCAAGAGCATCTCGGGGGCCAGAGTGACAATCTGGTATTTTCCGTCAATAATTTCCTAGAGGTCAACATTATTATCATGGTCAGGAAATCTGGGACAGCCCGGCGTACGTCAAAAATATCTTTGGTCCCAGTTTCAACCAAGCTGTTCAACGCGATGGCGGAGAGGTGGTATTTGTTCTTGAAAGTCTCAGTCTGCGTAGTCAAATTAAGCCAATCAATCAAGTACGGCCAGGTGAGAAATAGAACGCGTACCATCTCAGTGTGAAGGGCAAGCAACGGGGCCACAAAGAGTGTCACCATCCCCTTCATGGCAGGTATTGCATGCGGCCCAGCGGCAACGGCGGTTTTACCACTGCCGGTGCTTGCGTGAAGAAGCACGTTGGTACCAGACAGCTGCGCGCAAGTCGCATCGACTTGGAAAGGCCTTGCGCCGTTTTTCCAGTTGAACTGGTTGCACATGAGCTGTTCGACACCAAGCTTGTCCATCTCTTCTTTGGTGAGTCGCGGGCATGCAGGGGCGTTGTTGTTTTTCTCCTGTGCGGCTTTGGGGGCCTTGCGCCGGCGCTTTGGATTCTGAGGGCCGGCCATCGGAGGGGAGGGGATGGTGGTGGGCGAGTCCTGCGCAAACGGCTTGGACGGTCCAAGAGACATGGTCAGAAAATGAAATGGTGTCACGGGCGCACCTTGAGCTCCCACGCTTGACCATAGTCTAACTACTGTCCTACACTGCTCTCACCCAGAATATCAGTAAAAATCCCCGGCAATGGAGAGCCCACCCAACGCGCAGCAGTCGGAAACCTTTTCGACTTCACCCGACTTGGATTCGTTGTTGTCTCAGAGTGCGGAGGCCATGTTCGGGCAAATCGGCAACGAGGATGACGAAGACGAGGTAAAGTGGCATATTTATATATTACTCTCAACAATAGCTGAAGTGTCCTATAGGATGAGTTAGAACGGCGCTCAGATTGCTCAGAGGTAGACGAGGACATACCAGATCCCCAAGTCCCACCCGAGGTCCCGTCATCCATCCCAGTCTTCCACAGCAACCCATCCCCTCCACCAGCCTCTGCCGCACGCCCTTCAACCCCAGTGCCGCTGGCCGCTCAGCCAGCCGCAGCCAAAAAACGCAGAAACCCACCCAACCCCAAGCGGGGTCGTGCTGCACAAGACCGAGAGCGTCGAAAGCGGGAGGAGCGAGCTAGGGAAGCAGCAGGCGCCAAGAAAGCAAAAGAACAAAAGCAAAAAGC